>OZ004334.1:4609134-4851134 GCA_963924455.1 Pelagia noctiluca | reverse complement strand
ATTTTTCTGAGTAAAGAAAACATTACCATGATGAGACTGCCTTGTAAAGTGTTGATGAATGCGAGAATTTAAAGAAAAGAAATCGTGAAAGCAAAAGGGTTAATTTCATTAAGTGATTCATATACAAAGCTTAGTATTTTAACTCGAACGATATCTTGAAGTCTTAACAGCTTGAGGTTTTTAAAAATTGGAAGAGTGTGAGACATAAAATGCTCAGGGGATATAGCTCTCACAGCCTTCTTTTGAAGTTTGAATATAGGGTCGAGATATGAATCATAAGTTTGACCTCTCACGGTGATACCAATGTGTTTTTAATTAATCAATGTGTGAGATGGAAGCAGACTTCAAATTTTGAAAAGTATGCCACATGTTTTGGCTAGTTTCTTAGGAAGCTCCGACAAGTGATATTTCAACTAAGATTTCATATGATGCAGCTCACTAAGCAACGAGTTTCCATGGCAATATCTTTATCTAAAATTCACCGACATATGCAAATCAGCCTTCAGCGTGCAAATGAACGTAGGAAATTTCATACCAATCTAACATGGAGCTTGGAGTTATTGCAAGAAGTTCTTTTGGGGGAGGTTCAAACCCCTAGGAAAAGGTGAAGAGACAATGTTAAATCAGAAGTAACCAGAGCAGCTTTCATACAAGGGCTCCCATTTTTCGGTCATAAACCCTTATGTCTCTAGTGTAGGCTTTGCTGTGTTAAGCTTTTATCTTAGAATTCTTTTTCTTCTAAATTTCTATATTTCATTTGCCTATATCAGCGTCCATGGAGCTTTTGCCTATAACTTCAATCTGCTTCAATGTGATGGAAATAGGCTTTTAGTTACTAGCCTATCCAATTAAATGCCCCAGAAAGGAACTCTAAGTGGATACATAAGAATATACCGGGAACGGAGCAAAACGAATTATCTCATCTGTAAAGAATAAAAGACGGAGTGTACAATAAGGTGGCTAGCTTGCACTATAACTTTAAATTGCAGTGGCAATATTCCCACATTTTTACGTATTTTAAATTATGCTCTCTAAAGAAATACATAGGGTTCGTTCAAATATCCATCAGCTACCTTTTAAGCTAGGGATCCTTAAAATTATATTTGAGTGCTTCCCTTTAGTGTCTTTATACAACTCAATATTATTATTTGCATCTTGTTCATCCTGTTACCACTCAGTTCTACCTATCCGGAAGCTTAGCTAAAGGCCTTTTTACGCGGTTTCGTACTAGGTTCTGGATAGGCTGAACTGGGGGGTTTCTCTTTAACCCTATCTTTATTCCTGCTTATTTTTTTCCTTCCTTTAGATTGTTCTTAGTTTACCATCCTTCAAAGATAGCTTGTTCAAACTCTCAAAAGGGAAGGTATCCGTAATAGAGAGGATATTAAGTAGTGTACTTATGAAGGGAAACCCTCTGGTTCAGCCACCCAGAAGCCTTTGTCTTTCATTGCTGATATAACAAGCCATTTTTCAATAATTTTTGCATTTTACACGTCCAAGCTCTCTTCGAGTTCTTTTTTCTGAGTTTTGGAGAGTAGTGCTTCAGTTCGTAATATTACATTGCGATTTCTCTTCAGTTACCTGTGTCATTGCTTGTATTTCTTGCTCATTCTGCTAGCTCCAAAGCACTCCCCCATATCTAATCCAGTCTGACAGGATGAGGGACGGCCCCGGTGAGAATATAGAACAATCCCCTTCTAACTGGTGACTACGAGATCGACAAAGACAAGACTACATTTAATTTTAAGTCCGTAGAAATTAGGAATATCCGAGCTGCACTAGCCAAAATTAAAAATTCAAAGGGCTCTAGGGTTGATGATATCTCTAGCTACTTTTTGAAACTTGCCTTACCTTTGATTGAAAACTCACCGGCGTTTTTGTTCAACACATCCATTCAAACAGGCCAGTTTCCAAAAGTATGGAAAGTAGCTAGAGTTAGCCCAATTTTTAAAGGTCGCTAAAAGACTGATAAATCGAACTATCGTCCAATATCAGTCCTACCTGTCATATCAAGGCTCTTTAAGAAACTTATTTTCGATCAACTATATCAATACTTGAATGAGAAAGATCTTATCTCTCATAATCAATCCGGATTTAGGCGTCTCCGTTCAGCACTAACCTGTCTCCTTTCCTTAAAAATACGGATGATTGGTACAGTGGGATGGACCTTGGTCAGCTTGTGGGACTAGTGTTCATTGATCTAAGAAAAGCATTTGATACTGTTGCCCATACCATTTAATGTGAAAAACTAAAACTTTATGGTGTACAACAGAGTGAGCTTTCTTGGTTTCAGTCTTACCTATCAAATCGTAAACAATTTTGTAGGGTGAATGGCGTTTCGTCTGAACTTGGGGATATAAAAGTTGGTGTGCCACAAGACTCATGTCTTGGCCCTCTACTTTATCTCATCTATATCAATGATCTCCCACAGGCAGTCCAAGGTTCAAATATATCCATGTATGCTGACGACACCAGTTTGTGCCACCGGGCATTAAATATCACTCAGCTGAACGAGGCTATAAACAATGATATCAAGCAATTGGACGCATGGCTCCAAGGCAATAAACTTTCATTAAATGTGGGAAAAACCCAATCAATGCTTATAACAAGCAAACAAAGATGGCACATTCTTAAAAGTTCAAATCAAAATTTGGAATTGAATATCCGTGAGAATGAGCTTGATGTTGTCCATAATACGAAATACCTTGGCATACAAATTGATTCTTCCCTAGATTGGAAAGAACAGATTAAGGCTACCTCTGCGAAGGCTTCTAGGGCAATTGGCTTTTTAAAGTATGCCAAGAAGTATCTGCCGAAGAAAACTCTTAAAACATTATACATAAGTATAATAGAGCCTCATTTCCGATACTGTTGCTCTGTTTGGGGTTGTTGCAGTATTTCTGGCATCAACCAGCTGCAGAAGCTACAAAACCGAGCTGCTAGGATAATAACCGACAGCAGCTTTGATGCCCCAAGCAGACCACTTATCGAAGAGCTGGGCTGGCAGACTATTGAACAGCTCATTGACATTTAGTCAAAAACCATGATCTTCAAATCACTCAATGAGCTGGCTCCACAGTACATGCAAAATCTTTTCAAAAGGAATTAGAAATGTATCACTCGTTGCCTCAGAAACACTAGCACTGACTTGAGGCTCCCAATGAGAACAACTGCAAATGGACAAAAAAGTTTTTCGTTTAGAGGTGCAAAACTGTGGAATAGCCTATCAGCTGAGTCGAAAGAGGCATCCTCTCTGAAAAGCTTCAAAAAATCTGTTCAATAATGAAGGGAGGGGGTCCTCTGGTGCCGGCATTGGCTGCCCTTGGTTGGTGGGCTGACTTATCGGACTAGTGTCTAAGCCACCTGTTTGACTGCTGGTCTCTTTGGGTCGGTCTGTCCGCTGGGGATGCCTTGGTTAGTACCAGAGATCAATCCCTTGCCGGGGCTCTGACTTTATTTTGCTTTTTACTTTTCCATTAATTTTGTTTTTATTGTAGTATTAATATTTTTATTGTTTTTATTGTAAATATTTCATCTTAGGGTAATTAATAAGATTTTAGAAACTGTAAATTAGGTATCTGAACTTTTTTAAGTTTTTAACGCTTAAAGTATGTTAAGTTTAGTTTAGTATAGTTACTTTTGTAATTAGTTTTTAAGTGGAGGGCCCTTCGAAAATCAGCTTTGCTGACAGGGCGACCCTCCTTAAATAATTCAAATAATAATAAAATAAAACAAATAATAACGTTTTAGAGCAAACGGAATCGTTTTATGCCATGCGAAAGGCGTACTTTATAAGAAATGAAGGTAAACACTTATTGCAGGGCAAAGTTTTCACTTAGTCTCATGGGGAACTATAAGAAACCCTCGGTGTAATAAGTTCTAGGCTGTTCCCATGGACAGAACTATTGTAATAAGTTTGTTTACAACGTTTTAGAGCAAACAGAATCGTTTTATTCCGTGCGAAAGGCGTACTTTATAAGAAATTGAAGTGAACTCTTCTAGCAGGGCTAAGTTCTCACAAAGTTTCATGGGGAACTATAAGAAACCCTCGGTGTAATAAGTTCTAGGCTGTTCCCATGGACAGAACTGTTATAATACGTTTGTTTACAACGTTTTAGAGCAAACAGAATCGTTTTATTCCATGCAAAAGGCATACTTTATAAGAAATTGAGTTGAACTCTTATTGCGAGGCCAAGTTTTCACTAAGTTTCATTAGGAACTATAAGAAACCCTCGGTGTAATAAGTTCTAGGCTGTTCCCATGGACAGACCTGTTGTAATACGTTTGTTTATAACGTTTTAGAGCAAACGGAATCGTTTTATTCCATGCGAAAGGCGTACTTTATAAGAAACTGAGGTGAATCTTATTGCGAGTCTAAGTTTTTATTAAGTTTCATGGGAAACTATAAAAAACCCTCAGTGTAATATCTTATAGGCTGTTCCCATGGACAGAACTGTTGTAATATGTTTATTTACAACGTTTTAGAGCAAACAGAATTGTTTTTTTTCCATGCAAAAGGCGAACTTTATAAGAAATTGAGGGGAACTCTTATTGCGGGGCTAAGTTTTCACTAAGTCTCATGGGGGAACTATAAGAAACCCTCGGTGTAATAAGTTCTAGGCTGTTCCCATGGACAGAACTGTTGTAATACGTTTGTGTACAACGTTTTGGAGCAAACGGAATCGTTTTATTTCGTGCGACAGGCGTACTTTATAAGAAATGAAGGTAAACTCTTATTGCGGGGCTAAGTTCTCACTAGGTCTCAGGGGGGACTATAAGAAACCCTCGTTGTAATAAGTTGTAGGCTATTCCCATGGACAGAACTGTTTTAATAAGTTTGTATACAACGTTTTAGAGCAAACGGAATCGTTTTATTCCATGCAAAAGGCGTACCTTATAAGAAACTGAGGTGTAATCTTATTGCGGGGCTAAGTTTTTACTAAGTTTCATGGGGAACTAAAAAAACCCTCGGAGTAATATGTTCTAGGCTCTTCCCATGGACAGAACTTTTGTTATACGTTTGTTTACAACGTTTTAGAGCAAACGGAATTGTTTTACACCATTCAAAAGGCGTACTTTATAAGAAATTGAGATGAACTCTTATTGCGGGGGTAAGTTTTCACTAAGTCTCATGGGGGAATTATAAGAAACCCTCGGTGTAATAAGTTCTAGGCTGTTCCCATGGACAGAACTGTTGTAATACGTTTGTTTACAACGTTTTAGAGCAAACGGAATCGTTTTATTCCGTGACAAAAGGCATACTTAATAAGAAATTGAGGTGAACTTTTATTGTAGGGCTAAGTTTTCACTAAGTTTCATGGGGAATTTTAAGAAACCCTCGAAGTAATAAGTTCTAAGCTGTTCCCATGGACAGAACTGTTGTAATACGTTTGTTTACGACGTTTTAGAGCAAACGGAATCGTTTTATTCCATGCAAAAGGCGTACTTTATAAGTGATTGAGGTGATCTCTTATTGCAGGGCTAAGTTTTCACTAAGTTTCATAGGGGAACTATAAAAAACCCTCGGTGTAATATGTTCTAGGCTGTTCCCATGGACAAAACTGTTGTCATACGTTTGTTTACAACGTTTTAGAGCAAACGAAATTGTTTTAAACCAAGCAAAAGGCGTACTTTATAAGAAATTGAGGTGAACACTTATTCAAGGGCTAAGTTTTCACTAAGTCTCATAGGGAACTATAAGAAACCCTTGATGTAATAAGTTCTAGGCTGTTCCAATGGACAGAACTGTTGTAATAAGTTTGTTTACAACGTTTTAGAGCAAACGGAATCGTTTTATTCCGTGCAAGTGGCGTACTTTATAAGAAATTGAGGTGAACTCTTCTAGCAGGGCTATATTTTCACTAAGTTTCATGAGGAACTATAAGAAACCTTCGGTGTAATAAGTTCTAGGCTGTTCCCATGGACAGAACTGTTGTAATACGCTTGTTTTCAACGTTTTAGAGCAAACGGAATCGTTTTATTCCGTGGAAAAGGAGTACTTTATAAGAAATTGAGGTGAACTCTTATTTCAGGGCAAAGTTTTCACTAAGTTTCATGGGGAACTATAAGAAACCCTTAGAAACCCTCGGTGTAATAAGTTCTACGCTGTTCCCACGGACAGAACTGAAGTAATACGTTTGTTTACAACGTTTTAGAGCAAACGGAATTGTTTTATTCTGTGCGAAAGGCATACTTTATAAGAAATTCAGGTGAACTCTTATTGCGGGGCTAAGTTTTTTTACTTAGTTTCATGGGAAACTATACAAAACCCTCGGTGTAATATGTTCTAGGCTGTTCTCATGCACAGAACTGTTATTATACGTTTGTTTACAACGTTTTAGAGCAAACGGAATTGTTTTCATCCATGCGAAAGGCGTACTTTATAAGAAATTGAGTTGAACACTTATTCCGGGGCTAAGTTCTCACTAAGTCTCATGGGGAACTATAAGAAACCCTTGATGTAATAAAATCTAGGCTGTTCCCATGGACAGAACTGTTGTAATAAGTTTGTTTACAACGTTTTAGAGCAAACGGAATCGTTTTATTCCGTGCAAATGGCGTACTTTATAAGAAATTTAGGTAAACTCTTATTGCGGGGCTAAGTTCTCACTAGGTCTCATGGGGAACTATAAGAAACCCTCGTTGTAATAAGTTGTAGGCGCTTCCCATGGACAGAACTGTTGTAATACGTTTGTTTACAACGTTTTAGAGCGAACAGAATCGTTTTATTCCATGCAAAAGGAGTACTTTATAACAAATTGAGGTGAACTCTTATTGCGGGTTTAAGTTTTCACTAGGTCTCACGGGGAACTATAAGAAACCCTCGTTGTAATAAGTTGTAGGCTATTCCCATGGACAGAACTGTTGTAATAAGTTTGTTTACAACGTTTTAGAGCAAACGGAATTGTTTTATTCCGTGCGAAAGGCGTACTTTATAAGAACTTTAGGTAAACTCTTATTGCGGGGCTAAGTTCTCACTAGGTCTCATAGGGAACTATAAGAAACCCTCGTTATAATAAGTTGTAGGCTATTCCCATGGACAGAACTGGTTTAATACGTTTGTTTACAACGTTTTAGAGCAAACAGAATCGTTTTATTCTATGCAAAAGGAGTACTTTATAACAAATTGAGGTGAACTCTTATTGCGGGTTTAAGTTTTCACTAAGTTTCATGGGGAACTATAAGAAACCCTTAGAAACCCTCGGTGTAATAAGTTCTACGCTTTTCCCATGGACAAAACTGTTGTCATACGTTTGTTTACAACGTTTTAGAGCAAACGAAATTGTTTTAAACCAAGCAAAAGGCGTACTTTATAAGAAATTGAGGTGAACACTTATTCAAGGGCTAAGTTTTCACTAAGTCTCATAGGGAACTATAAGAAACCCTTGATGTAATAAGTTCTAGGCTGTTCCAATGGACAGAACTGTTGTAATAAGTTTGTTTACAACGTTTTAGAGCAAACGGAATCGTTTTATTCCGTGCAAGTGGCGTACTTTATAAGAAATTGAGGTCAACTCTTCTAGCAGGGCTATATTTTCACTAAGTTTCATGAGGAACTATAAGAAACCTTCGGTGTAATAAGTTCTAGGCTGTTCCCATGGACAGAACTGTTGTAAAACGTTTGTTTTCAACGTTTTAGAGCAAACGGAATCGTTTTATTCCGTGGAAAAGGAGTACTTTATAAGAAATTGAGGTGAACTCTTATTTCAGGGCAAAGTTTTCACTAAGTTTCATGGGGAACTATAAGAAACCCTTAGAAACCCTCGGTGTAATAAGTTCTACGCTGTTCCCACGGACAGAACTGAAGTAATACGTTTGTTTACAACGTTTTAGAGCAAACGGAATTGTTTTATTCTGTGCGAAAGGCATACTTTATAAGAAATTCAGGTGAACTCTTATTGCGGGGCTAAGTTTTTTTACTTAGTTTCATGGGAAACTATACAAAACCCTCGGTGTAATATGTTCTAGGCTGTTCTCATGCACAGAACTGTTATTATACGTTTGTTTACAACGTTTTAGAGCAAACGGAATTGTTTTCATCCATGCGAAAGGCGTACTTTATAAGAAATTGAGTTGAACACTTATTCCGGGGCTAAGTTCTCACTAAGTCTCATGGGGAACTATAAGAAACCCTTGATGTAATAAGTTCTAGGCTGTTCCCATGGCCAGAACTGTTGTAATAAGTTTGTTTACAACGTTTTAGAGCAAACGGAATCGTTTTATTCCGTGCAAATGACGTACTTTATAAGAAATTAAGGTAAACTCTTATTGCGGGGCTAAGTTCTCACTAGGTCTCATGGGGAACTATAAGAAACCCTCGTTGTAATAAGTTGTAGGCGCTTCCCATGGACAGAACTGTTGTAATACGTTTGTTTACAACGTTTTAGAGCGAACAGAATCGTTTTATTCCATGCAAAAGGAGTACTTTATAACAAATTGAGGTGAACTCTTATTGCGGGTTTAAGTTTTCACTAGGTCTCAGGGGGAACTATAAGAAACCCTCGTTGTAATAAGTTGTAGGCTATTCCCATGGACAGAACTGTTGTAATAAGTTTGTTTACAACGTTTTAGAGCAAACGGAATTGTTTTATTCCGTGCGAAAGGCGTACTTTATAAGAAATTTAGGTAAACTCTTATTGCGGGGCTAAGTTCTCACTAAGTTTCATAGGGGAACTATAAAAAACCCTCGGTGTAATATGTTCTAGGCTGTTCCCATGGACAAAACTGTTGTCATACGTTTGTTTACAACGTTTTAGAGCAAACGAAATTGTTTTAAACCAAGCAAAAGGCGTACTTTATAAGAAATTGAGGTGAACACTTATTCAAGGGCTAAGTTTTCACTAAGTCTCATAGGGAACTATAAGAAACCCTTGATGTAATAAGTTCTAGGCTGTTCCAATGGACAGAACTGTTGTAATAAGTTTGTTTACAACGTTTTAGAGCAAACGGAATCGTTTTATTCCGTGCAAGTGGCGTACTTTATAAGAAATTGAGGTGAACTCTTCTAGCAGGGCTATATTTTCACTAAGTTTCATGAGGAACTATAAGAAACCTTCGGTGTAATAAGTTCTAGGCTGTTCCCATGGACAGAACTGTTGTAATACGTTTGTTTTCAACGTTTTAGAGCAAACGGAATCGTTTTATTCCGTGGAAAAGGAGTACTTTATAAGAAATTGAGGTGAACTCTTATTTCAGGGCAAAGTTTTCACTAAGTTTCATGGGGAACTATAAGAAACCCTTAGAAACCCTCGGTGTAATAAGTTCTACGCTGTTCCCACGGACAGAACTGAAGTAATACGTTTGTTTACAACGTTTTAGAGCCAACGGAATTGTTATATTCTGTGCGAAAGGCATACTTTATAAGAAATTCAGGTGAACTCTTATTGCGGGGCTAAGTTTTTTTACTTAGTTTCATGGGAAACTATACAAAACCCTCGGTGTAATATGTTCTAGGCTGTTCTCATGCACAGAACTGTTATTATACGTTTGTTTACAACGTTTTAGAGCAAACGGAATTGTTTTCATCCATGCGAAAGGCGTACTTTATAAGAAATTGAGTTGAACACTTATTCCGGGGCTAAGTTCTCACTAAGTCTCATGGGGAACTATAAGAAACCCTTGATGTAATAAGTTCTAGGCTGTTCCCATGGCCAGAACTGTTGTAATAAGTTTGTTTACAACGTTTTAGAGCAAACGGAATCGTTTTATTCCGTGCAAATGGCGTACTTTATAAGAAATTAAGGTAAACTCTTATTGCGGGGCTAAGTTCTCACTAGGTCTCATGGGGAACTATAAGAAACCCTCGTTGTAATAAGTTGTAGGCGCTTCCCATGGACAGAACTGTTGTAATACGTTTGTTTACAACGTTTTAGAGCGAACAGAATCGTTTTATTCCATGCAAAAGGAGTACTTTATAACAAATTGAGGTGAACTCTTATTGCGGGTTTAAGTTTTCACTAGGTCTCAGGGGGAACTATAAGAAACCCTCGTTGTAATAAGTTGTAGGCTATTCCCATGGACAGAACTGTTGTAATAAGTTTGTTTACAACGTTTTAGAGCAAACGGAATTGTTTTATTCCGTGCGAAAGGCGTACTTTATAAGAACTTTAGGTAAACTCTTATTGCGGGGCTAAGTTCTCACTAGGTCTCATAGGGAACTATAAGAAACCCTCGTTATAATAAGTTGTAGGCTATTCCCATGGACAGAACTGGTTTAATACGTTTGTTTACAACGTTTTAGAGCAAACAGAATCGTTTTATTCTATGCAAAAGGAGTACTTTATAACAAATTGAGGTGAACTCTTATTGCGGGTTTAAGTTTTCACTAAGTTTCATGGGGAACTATAAGAAACCCTTAGAAACCCTCGGTGTAATAAGTTCTACGCTTTTCCCATGGACAAAACTGTTGTCATACGTTTGTTTACAACGTTTTAGAGCAAACGAAATTGTTTTAAACCAAGCAAAAGGCGTACTTTATAAGAAATTGAGGTGAACACTTATTCAAGGGCTAAGTTTTCACTAAGTCTCATAGGGAACTATAAGAAACCCTTGATGTAATAAGTTCTAGGCTGTTCCAATGGACAGAACTGTTGTAATAAGTTTGTTTACAACGTTTTAGAGCAAACGGAATCGTTTTATTCCGTGCAAGTGGCGTACTTTATAAGAAATTGAGGTGAACTCTTCTAGCAGGGCTATATTTTCACTAAGTTTCATGAGGAACTATAAGAAACCTTCGGTGTAATAAGTTCTAGGCTGTTCCCATGGACAGAACTGTTGTAATACGTTTGTTTTCAACGTTTTAGAGCAAACGGAATCGTTTTATTCCGTGGAAAAGGAGTACTTTATAAGAAATTGAGGTGAACTCTTATTTCAGGGCAAAGTTTTCACTAAGTTTCATGGGGAACTATAAGAAACCCTTAGAAACCCTCGGTGTAATAAGTTCTACGCTGTTCCCACGGACAGAACTGAAGTAATACGTTTGTTTACAACGTTTTAGAGCAAACGGAATTGTTTTATTCTGTGCGAAAGGCATACTTTATAAGAAATTCAGGTGAACTCTTATTGCGGGGCTAAGTTTTTTTACTTAGTTTCATGGGAAACTATACAAAACCCTCGGTGTAATATGTTCTAGGCTGTTCTCATGCACAGAACTGTTATTATACGTTTGTTTACAACGTTTTAGAGCAAACGGAATTGTTTTCATCCATGCGAAAGGCGTACTTTATAAGAAATTGAGTTGAACACTTATTCCGGGGCTAAGTTCTCACTAAGTCTCATGGGGAACTATAAGAAACCCTTGATGTAATAAGTTCTAGGCTGTTCCCATGGCCAGAACTGTTGTAATAAGTTTGTTTACAACGTTTTAGAGCAAACGGAATCGTTTTATTCCGTGCAAATGACGTACTTTATAAGAAATTAAGGTAAACTCTTATTGCGGGGCTAAGTTCTCACTAGGTCTCATGGGGAACTATAAGAAACCCTCGTTGTAATAAGTTGTAGGCGCTTCCCATGGACAGAACTGTTGTAATACGTTTGTTTACAACGTTTTAGAGCGAACAGAATCGTTTTATTCCATGCAAAAGGAGTACTTTATAACAAATTGAGGTGAACTCTTATTGCGGGTTTAAGTTTTCACTAGGTCTCAGGGGGAACTATAAGAAACCCTCGTTGTAATAAGTTGTAGGCTATTCCCATGGACAGAACTGTTGTAATAAGTTTGTTTACAACGTTTTAGAGCAAACGGAATTGTTTTATTCCGTGCGAAAGGCGTACTTTATAAGAAATTTAGGTAAACTCTTATTGCGGGGCTAAGTTCTCACTAAGTTTCATAGGGGAACTATAAAAAACCCTTGGTGTAATATGTTCTAGGCTGTTCCCATGGACAAAACTGTTGTCATACGTTTGTTTACAACGTTTTAGAGCAAACAAAATTGTTTTAAACCAAGCAAAAGGCGTACTTTATAAGAAATTGAGGTGAACACTTATTCAAGGGCTAAGTTTTCACTAAGTCTCATAGGGAACTATAAGAAACCCTTGATGTAATAAGTTCTAGGCTGTTCCAATGGACAGAACTGTTGTAATAAGTTTGTTTACAACGTTTTAGAGCAAACGGAATCGTTTTATTCCGTGCAAGTGGCGTACTTTATAAGAAATTGAGGTGAACTCTTCTAGCAGGGCTATATTTTCACTAAGTTTCATGAGGAACTATAAGAAACCTTCGGTGTAATAAGTTCTAGGCTGTTCCCATGGACAGAACTGTTGTAATACGTTTGTTTTCAACGTTTTAGAGCAAACGGAATCGTTTTATTCCGTGGAAAAGGAGTACTTTATAAGAAATTGAGGTGAACTCTTATTTCAGGGCAAAGTTTTCACTAAGTTTCATGGGGAACTATAAGAAACCCTTAGAAACCCTCGGTGTAATAAGTTCTACGCTGTTCCCACGGACAGAACTGAAGTAATACGTTTGTTTACAACGTTTTAGAGCAAACGGAATTGTTTTATTCTGTGCGAAAGGCATACTTTATAAGAAATTCAGGTGAACTCTTATTGCGGGGCTAAGTTTTTTTACTTAGTTTCATGGGAAACTATACAAAACCCTCGGTGTAATATGTTCTAGGCTGTTCTCATGCACAGAACTGTTATTATACGTTTGTTTACAACGTTTTAGAGCAAACGGAATTGTTTTCATCCATGCGAAAGGCGTACTTTATAAGAAATTGAGTTGAACACTTATTCCGGGGCTAAGTTCTCACTAAGTCTCATGGGGAACTATAAGAAACCCTTGATGTAATAAGTTCTAGGCTGTTCCCATGGCCAGAACTGTTGTAATAAGTTTGTTTACAACGTTTTAGAGCAAACGGAATCGTTTTATTCCGTGCAAATGGCGTACTTTATAAGAAATTAAGGTAAACTCTTATTGCGGGGCTAAGTTCTCACTAGGTCTCATGGGGAACTATAAGAAACCCTCGTTGTAATAAGTTGTAGGCGCTTCCCATGGACAGAACTGTTGTAATACGTTTGTTTACAACGTTTTAGAGCGAACAGAATCGTTTTATTCCATGCAAAAGGAGTACTTTATAACAAATTGAGGTGAACTCTTATTGCGGGTTTAAGTTTTCACTAGGTCTCAGGGGGAACTATAAGAAACCCTCGTTGTAATAAGTTGTAGGCTATTCCCATGGACAGAACTGTTGTAATAAGTTTGTTTACAACGTTTTAGAGCGAACGGAATTGTTTTATTCCGTGCGAAAGGCGTACTTTATAAGAAATTTAGGTAAACTCTTATTGCGGGGCTAAGTTTTCACTAAGTTTCATAGGGGAACTATAAAAAACCCTCGGTGTAATATGTTCTAGGCTGTTCCCATGGACAAAACTGTTGTCATACGTTTGTTTACAACGTTTTAGAGCAAACGAAATTGTTTTAAACCAAGCAAAAGGCGTACTTTATAAGAAATTGAGGTGAACACTTATTCAAGGGCTAAGTTTTCACTAAGTCTCATAGGGAACTATAAGAAACCCTTGATGTAATAAGTTCTAGGCTGTTCCAATGGACAGAACTGTTGTAATAAGTTTGTTTACAACGTTTTAGAGCAAACGGAATCGTTTTATTCCGTGCAAGTGGCGTACTTTATAAGAAATTGAGGTGAACTCTTCTAGCAGGGCTATATTTTCACTAAGTTTCATGAGGAACTATAAGAAACTTTCGGTGTAATAAGTTCTAGGCTGTTCCCATGGACAGAACTGTTGTAATACGTTTGTTTTCAACGTTTTAGAGCAAACGGAATCGTTTTATTCCGTGGAAAAGGAGTACTTTATAAGAAATTGAGGTGAACTCTTATTTCAGGGCAAAGTTTTCACTAAGTTTCATGGGGAACTATAAGAAACCCTTAGAAACCCTCGGTGTAATAAGTTCTACGCTGTTCCCACGGACAGAACTGAAGTAATACGTTTGTTTACAACGTTTTAGAGCAAACGGAATTGTTTTATTCTGTGCGAAAGGCATACTTTATAAGAAATTCAGGTGAACTCTTATTGCGGGGTTAAGTTTTTTTACTTAGTTTCATGGGAAACTATACAAAACCCTCGGTGTAATATGTTCTAGGCTGTTCTCATGCACAGAACTGTTATTATACGTTTGTTTACAACGTTTTAGAGCAAACGGAATTGTTTTCATCCATGCGAAAGGCGTACTTTATAAGAAATTGAGTTGAACACTTATTCCGGGGCTAAGTTCTCACTAAGTCTCATGGGGAACTATAAGAAACCCTTGATGTAATAAGTTCTAGGCTCTTCCCATGGACAGAACTGTTGTAATAAGTTTGTTTACAACGTTTTAGAGCAAACGGAATCGTTTTATTCCGTGCAAATGGCGTACTTTATAAGAAATTTAGGTAAACTCTTATTGCGGGGCTAAGTTCTCACTAGGTCTCATGGGGAACTATAAGAAACCCTCGTTGTAATAAGTTGTAGGCGCTTCCCATGGAAAGAACTGTTGTAATACGTTTGTTTACAACGTTTTAGAGCGAACAGAATCGTTTTATTCCATGCAAAAGGAGTACTTTATAACAAATTGAGGTGAACTCTTATTGCGGGTTTAAGTTTTCACTAGGTCTCAGGGGGAACTATAAGAAACCCTCGTTGTAATAAGTTGTAGGCTATTCCCATGGACAGAACTGTTGTAATAAGTTTGTTTACAACGTTTTAGAGCAAACGGAATTGTTTTATTCCGTGCGAAAGGCGTACTTTATAAGAAATTTAGGTAAACTCTTATTGCGGGGCTAAGTTCTCACTAGGTCTCATAGGGAACTATAAGAAACCCTCGTTATAATAAGTTGTAGGCTATTCCCATGGACAGAACTGGTTTAATACGTTTGTTTACAACGTTTTAGAGCAAACAGAATCGTTTTATTCCATGCAAAAGGAGTACTTTATAACAAATTGAGGTGAACTCTTATTGCGGGTTTAAGTTTTCACTAAGTTTCATGGGGAACTATAAGAAACCCTCGTTGTAATAAGTTGTAGGCGCTTCCCATGGACAGAACTGTTGTAATACGTTTGTTTACAACGTTTTAGAGCAAACAGAATCGTTTTATTCCATGCAAAAGGAGTACTTTATAACAAATTGAGGTGAACTCTTATTGCGGGTTTAAGTTTTCACTAGGTCTCAGGGGGAACTATAAGAAACCCTCGTTATAATAAGTTGTAGGCTATTCCCATGGACAGAACTGGTTTAATACGTTTGTTTACAACGTTTTAGAGCAAACAGAATCGTTTTATTCCATGCAAAAGGAGTACTTTATAACAAATTGAGGTGAACTCTTATTGCGGGTTTAAGTTTTCACTAAGTTTCATTGGAAACTATAAATAAACCCTCGGTGTAATATGTTCTAGGCTGTTTCCATGGACAGAACTGTTGTAATACGTTTGTTTACAACGTTTTAGAGCAAACAGAATCGTTTTATTCCTTGCGAAAGGCATACTTAATAAGAAATTGAGTAGAACTCTTTTTGCGGGGCCAAGTTTTCACAAAGTTTCATGGGGAATTATAAGAAACCCTCGGTGTAATAAGTTCTAGGCTGTTCCCATGGACAGAGCAGTTGTAATATTTTTGTTTATAACATTTTAGAGCAAACGGAATCGTTTTATTCCATGCAAAAGGCGTACTTTATAAGAAACTGAGGTGAAATCTTATTGCGGGGTTAAGTTTTTACTAAGTTTCATGGGGAACTATAAGAAACCCTCGGTGTAATAAGTTCTAGGCTGTTCCCATGGACAGAACAGTTGTAATATGTTTGTTTATAACATTTTAGAGTAAACGGAATCGTTTTATTCCATGCAAAAGGCGTACTTTATAAGAAACTGATGTGAAATCTTATTGCGGGGCTAAGTTTTTACTAAGTTTCATGGGGAACTAAAAAAACCCTCGGAGTAATATGTTCTAGGCTCTTCCCATGGACAGAACTGTTGTTATACGTTTGTTTACGACGTTTTAGAGCAAACGGAGTCGTTTTATTCCGTGCGAAAGGCGTACTTTATAAGAAATTTAGGTGAACTCTTCTAGCAGGGCTAAGTTTTCACAAAGTTTCATGGGGAACTATAAGAAAACCTCAAAGAAATAAGTTCTAGGCTATTCCCATGGACAGAACTGTTGTAATACGTTTATTTACAACGTTTTAGAGCAAACGGAATCGTTTTATGCCATGCGAAAGGCGTACTTTATAAGAAATGAAGGTAAACTCTTATTGCGGGGCTAAGTCCTCACTAGGTCTCAGGGGGAACTATAAGAAACCCTCGTTGTAATAAGTTGTAGGCTATTCCCATGGACAGAACTGTTTCAATAAGTTTGTATACAACGTTTTAGAGCAAACGGAATCGTTTTATTCCATGCAAAAGGCGTACCTTATAAGAAACTGAGGTGTAATCTTATTGCCGGGCTAAGTTTTTACTAAGTTTCATGGGGAACTAAAAAAAACCCTCGGAGTAATATGTTCTAGGCTCTTCCCATGGACAGAACTGTTGTAATACGTTTGTTTACAACGTTTTAGAGCAAACGGAATCGTTTTATTCCGTGCAAATGGCGTACTTTATAAGAAATTGAGGTGAACTCTTCTAGCAGGGCTATATTTTCACTAAGTTTCATGAGGAACTATAAGAAACCTTCGGTGTAATAAGTTCTAGGCTGTTCCAATGGACAGAACTGTTGTAATACGTTTGTTTTCAACGTTTTAGAGCAAACGGAATCGTTTTATTCCGTGCAAAAGGCGTACTTTATAAGAAATTGAGGTGAACTCTTATTTCAGGGCAAAGTTTTCACTAAGTTTCATGGGGAACTATAAGAAACCCTTAGAAACCCTCGGTGTAATAAGTTCTACGCTGTTCCCATGGACACAACTGAAGTAATACGTTTGTTTACAACGTTTTAGAGCAAACGGAATTGTTTTATTCTGTGCGAAAGGCATACTTTATAAGAAATTCAGGTGAACTCTTATCGCGGGGCTAAGTTTTTTTACTTAGTTTCATGGGGAACTATACAAAACCCTCGGTGTAATATGTTCTAGGCTGTTCTCATGCACAGAACTGTTATTATACGTTTGTTTACAACGTTTTAGAGCAAACGGAATTGTTTTCATCCATGCGAAAGGCGCACTTTATAAGAAATTGAGTTGAACACTTATTCCGGGGCTAAGTTCTCACTAAGTCTCATGGGGAACTATAAGAAACCCTTGATGTAATAAGTTCTAGGCTGTTCCCATGGACAGAACTGTTGTAATACGTTTGTTTACAACGTTTTAGAGCAAACGGATTCGTTTTATTCCGTGACCAAAAGGCATACTTAATAAGAAATTGAGGTGAACTTTTATTGTAGGGCTAAGTTTTCACTAAGTTTCATGGGTAATTTTAAGAAACCCTCGAAGTAATAAGTTCTAAGCTGTTCCCATGGACAGAACTGTTGTAATACGTTTGTTTACGACGTTTTAGAGCAAACGGAATCGTTTTATTCCATGCAAAAGGCGTACTTTATAAGTAATTGAGGTGATCTCTTATTGCAGGGCTAAGTTTTCACTAAGTTTCATAGGGAAACTATAAAAAACCCTCGGTGTAATATGTTCTCGGCTGTTCCCATGGACAGAACTGTTGTAATACGTTTGTTTACAACGTTTTAGAGCAAACGGATTCGTTTTATTCCGTGACAAAAGGCATACTTAATAAGAAATTGAGGTGAACTTTTATTGTAGGGCTAAGTTTTCACTAAGTTTCATGGGTAATTTTAAGAAACCCTCGAAGTAATAAGTTCTAAGCTGTTCCCATGGACAGAACTGTTGTCATACGTTTGTTTACAACGTTTTAGAGCAAACGAAATTGTTTTAAACCAAGGAAAAGGCGTACTTTATAAGAAATTGAGGTGAACTCTTCTTCAAGGGCTAAGTTTTCACTAAGTCTCATAGGGAACTATAAGAAACCCTTGATGTAATAAGTTCTAGGCTGTTCCAATGGACAGAACTGTTGTAATAAGTTTGTTTACAATGTTTTAGAGCAAACGGAATCGTTTTATTCCGTGCAAATGGCGTACTTTATAAGAAATTGAGGTGAACTCTTCTAGCAGGGCTATATTTTCACTAAGTTTCATGAGAAACTATAATAAACCTTTGGTGTAATAAGTTCTAGGCTGTTCCCATGGACAGAACTGTTGTAATACGTTTGTTTTCAACGTTTTAGAGCAAACTGAATCGTTTTATTCCGTGCAAAAGGCGTACTTTATAAGAAATTGAGGTGAACTCTTATTTCAGGGCAAAGTTTTCACTAAGTTTCATGGGGAACTATAAGAAACCCTTAGAAACCCTCGGTGTAATAAGTTCTACGCTGTTCCCACGGACAGAACTGAAGTAATACGTTTGTTTACAACGTTTTAGAGCAAACGGAATTGTTTTCATCCATGCGAAAGGCGTACTTTATAAGAAATTGAGTTGAACACTTATTCCGGGGCTAAGTTCTCACTAAGTCTCATGGGGAACTATAAGAAACCCTTGATGTAATAAGTTCTAGGCTGTTCCCATGGACAGAACTGTTGTAATAAGTTTGTTTACAACGTTTTAGAGCAAACGGAATCGTTTTATTCCGTGCAAATGGCGTACTTTATAAGAAATTTAGGTAAACTCTTATTGCGGGGCTAAGTTCTCACTAGGTCTCATGGGGAACTATAAGAAACCCTCGTTGTAATAAGTTGTAGGCTATTCCCATGGACAGAACTGTTGTAATACGTTTGTTTACAACGTTTTAGAGCGAACAGAATCGTTTTATTCCATGCAAAAGGAGTACTTTATAACAAATTGAGGTGAACTCTTATTGCGGGCTTAAGTTTTCACTAGGTCTCAGGGGGAACTATAAGAAACCCTCGTTGTAATAAGTTGTAGGCTATTCCCATGGACAGAACTGTTGTAATAAGTTTGTTTACAACGTTTTAGAGCAAACGGAATTGTTTTATTCCGTGCGAAAGGCGTACTTTATAAGAAATTTAGGTAAACTCTTATTGCGGGGCTAAGTTCTCACTAGGTCTCATAGGGAACTATAAGAAACCCTCGTTATAATAAGTTGTAGGCTATTCCCATGGACAGAACTGGTTTAATACGTTTGTTTACAACGTTTTAGAGCAAACAGAATCGTTTTATTCCATGCAAAAGGAGTACTTTATAACAAATTGAGGTGAACTCTTATTGCGGGTTTAAGTTTTCACTAAGTTTCATGGGAAACTATAAATAAACCCTCGGTGTAATATGTTCTAGGCTGTTTCCATGGACAGAACTGTTGTAATACGTTTGTTTACAACGTTTTAGAGCAAACAGAATCGTTTTATTCCTTGCGAAAGGCATACTTAATAAGAAATTGAGTAGAACTCTTTTTGCGGGGCCAAGTTTTCACAAAGTTTCATGGGGAACTATAAGAAACCATCGGTGTAATAAGTTCTAGGCTGTTTCCATCGACAGAACAGTTGTAATATGTTTGTTTATAACATTTTAGAGCAAACGGAATCGTTTTATTCCATGCAAAAGGCTTACTTTATAAGAAACTGAGGTGAAATCTTATTGCGGGGCTAAGTTTTTACTAAGTTTCATGGGGAACTAAAAAAACCCTCGGAGTAATATGTTCTAGGCTCTTCCCATTGACAGAACTGTTGTTATACGTTTGTTTACAACGTTTTAGAGCAAACGGAGTTGTTTTATTCCGTGCGAAAGGCGTACTTTATAAGAAATTTAGGTGAACTCTTCTAGCAGGGCTAAGTTTTCACAAAGTTTCATGGGGAACTATAAGAAACCCTCGGTGTAATAAGTTCTAGGCTGTTCCCATGGACAGAACTGTTGTAATACGTTTGTTTACAACGTTTTAGAGAAAACAGAATCGTTTTATTCCTTGCGAAAGGCATACTTAATAAGAAATGGAGTAGAACTCTTTTTGCGGGGCCAAGTTTTCACTAAGTTTCATAAGGAACTATAAGAAACCCTCGGTGTAATAAGTTCTAGGCTGTTCCCATGGACAGAACAGTTGTAATATGTTTGTTTATAACGTTTTAGAGCAAACGGAATCGTTTTATTCCATGCAAAAGGCGTACTTTATAAGAAACTGAGGTGAAATCTTATTGCGGGGCTAAGTTTTTACTAAGTTTCATGGGGAACTAAAAAAACCCTCGGAGTAATATGTTCTAGGCTCTTCCCATGGACAGAACTGTTGTTATACGTTTGTTTACAACGTTTTAGAGCAAACGGAGTTGTTTTATTCCGTGCGAAAGGCGTACTTTATAAGAAATTTAGGTGAACTCTTCTAGCAGGGCTAAGTTTTCACAAAGTTTCATGGGGAACTATAAGAAACCCTCGGTGTAATAAGTTCTAGGCTGTTCCCATGGACAGAACTGTTGTAATACGTTTGTTTACAACGTTTTAGAGAAAACAGAATCGTTTTATTCCTTGCGAAAGGCATACTTAATAAGAAATGGAGTAGAACTCTTTTTGCGGGGCCAAGTTTTCACTAAGTTTCATAAGGAACTATAAGAAACCCTCGGTGTAATAAGTTTTAGGCTGTTCCCATGGACAGAACAGTTGTAATATGTTTGTTTATAACGTTTTAGAGCAAACGGAATCGTTTTATTCCATGCAAAAGGCGTACTTTATAAGAAACTGTGGTGAAATCTTATTGCGGGGCTAAGTTTTTACTAAGTTTCATGGGGAACTAAAAAAACCCTTGGAATAATATGTTCTAGGCTCTTCCCATGGACAGAACTGTTGTTATACGTTTGTTTACAACGTTTTAGAGCAAACGGAGTCGTTTTATTCCGTGCGAAAGGCGTACTTTATAAGAAATTTAGGTGAACTCTTCTAGCAGGGCTAAGTTTTCACAAAGTTTCATTGGGAACTATAAGAAACCCTCGGTGTAATAAGTTCTAGGCTGTTCCCATGGACAGAACTGTTGTAATACGTTTGTTTACAACGTTTTAGAGCAAACAGAATCGTTTTATTCCTTGTGAAAGGCATACTTAATAAGAAATTGAGTAGAACTCTTTTTGCGGGGTCAAGTTTTCACTAAGTTTCATGGAGAACTATAAGAAACCCTCGGTGTAATAAGTTCTAGGCTGTTCCCATGGACAGAACAGTTGTAATATGTTTGTTTATAACGTTTTAGAGCAAACGGAATCGTTTTATTCCACGCAAAAGGCGTACTTTATAAGAAACTGAGGTGAACTCTTATTTCAGGGCAAAGTTTTCACTAAGTTTCATGGGGAACTATAAGAAACCCTTAGAAACCCTCGGTGTAATAAGTTCTACGCTGTTCCCATGGACAGAACTGAAGTAATACGGTTGTTTACAACGTTTTAGAGCAAACGGAATTGTTTTCATTCATGCGAAAGGCGTACTTTATAAGAAATTGAGTTGAACACTTATTCCGGGGCTAAGTTCTCACTAAGTCTCATGGGGAACTATAAGAAACCCTTGATGTAATAAGTTCTAGGCTTTTCCCATGGACAGAACTGTTGTAATAAGTTTGTTTACAACGTTTTAGAGCAAACGGAATCGTTTTATTCCGTGCAAATGGCGTACTTTATAAGAAATTTAGGTAAACTCTTATTGCGGGGCTAAGTTCTCACTAGGTCTCATGGGGAACTATAAGAAACCCTCGTTGTAATAAGTTGTAGGCTATTCCCATGGACAGAACTGTTGTAATACGTTTGTTTACAACGTTTTAGAGCGAACAGAATCGTTTTATTCCATGAAAAAGGAGTACTTTATAACAAATTGAGGTGAACTCTTATTGCGGGCTTAAGTTTTCACTAGGTCTCAGGGGGAACTATAAGAAACCCTCGTTGTAATAAGTTGTAGGCTATTCCCATGGACAGAACTGTTGTAATAAGTTTGTTTACAACGTTTTAGAGCAAACGGAATTGTTTTATTCCGTGCGAAAGGCGTACTTTATAAGAAATTTAGGTAAACTCTTATTGCGGGGCTAAGTTCTCACTAGGTCTCATAGGGAACTATAAGAAACCCTCGTTATAATAAGTTGTAGGCTATTCCCATGGACAGAACTGGTTTAATACGTTTGTTTACAACGTTTTAGAGCAAACAGAATCGTTTTATTCCATGCAAAAGGAGTACTTTATAACAAATTGAGGTGAACTCTTATTGCGGGTTTAAGTTTTCACTAAGTTTCATGGGAAACTATAAATAAACCCTCGGTGTAATATGTTCTAGGCTGTTTCCATGGACAGAACTGTTGTAATACGTTTGTTTACAACGTTTTAGAGCAAACAGAATCGTTTTATTCCTTGCGAAAGGCATACTTAATAAGAAATTGAGTAGAACTCTTTTTGCGGGGCCAAGTTTTCACAAAGTTTCATGGGGAACTATAAGAAACCCTCGGTGTAATAAGTTCTAGGCTGTTTCCATCGACAGAACAGTTGTAATATGTTTGTTTATAACATTTTAGAGCAAACGGAATCGTTTTATTCCATGCAAAAGGCTTACTTTATAAGAAACTGAGGTGAAATCTTATTGCGGGGCTAAGTTTTTACTAAGTTTCATGGGGAACTAAAAAAACCCTCGGAGTAATATGTTCTAGGCTCTTCCCATGGACAGAGCTGTTGTTATACGTTTGTTTACAACGTTTTAGAGCAAACGGAGTTGTTTTATTCCGTGCGAAAGGCGTACTTTATAAGAAATTTAGGTGAACTCTGCTAGCAGGGCTAAGTTTTCACAAAGTTTCATGGGGAACTATAAGAAACCCTCGGTGTAATAAGTTCTAGGCTGTTCCCATGGACAGAACTGTTGTAATACGTTTGTTTACAACGTTTTAGAGAAAACAGAATCGTTTTATTCCTTGCGAAAGGCATACTTAATAAGAAATGGAGTAGAACTCTTTTTGCGGGGCCAAGTTTTCACTAAGTTTCATAAGGAACTATAAGAAACCCTCGGTGTAATAAGTTCTAGGCTGTTCCCATGGACAGAACAGTTGTAATATGTTTGTTTATAACGTTTTAGAGCAAACGGAATCGTTTTATTCCATGCAAAAGGCGTACTTTATAAGAAACTGAGGTGAAATCTTATTGCGGGGCTAAGTTTTTACTAAGTTTCATGGGGAACTAAAAAAACCCTCGGAGTAATATGTTCTAGGCTCTTCCCATGGACAGAACTGTTGTTATACGTTTGTTTACAACGTTTTAGAGCAAACGGAGTTGTTTTATTCCGTGCGAAAGGCGTACTTTATAAGAAATTTAGGTGAACTCTTCTAGCAGGGCTAAGTTTTCACAAAGTTTCATGGGGAACTATAAGAAACCCTCGGTGTAATAAGTTCTAGGCTGTTCCCATGGACAGAACTGTTGTAATACGTTTGTTTACAACGTTTTAGAGAAAACAGAATCGTTTTATTCCTTGCAAAAGGCATACTTAATAAGAAATGGAGTAGAACTCTTTTTGCGGGGCCAAGTTTTCACTAAGTTTCATAAGGAACTATAAGAAACCCTCGGTGTAATAAGTTTTAGGCTGTTCCCATGGACAGAACAGTTGTAATATGTTTGTTTATAACGTTTTAGAGCAAACGGAATCGTTTTATTCCATGCAAAAGGCGTACTTTATAAGAAACTGAGGTGAAATCTTATTGCGGGGCTAAGTTTTTACTAAGTTTCATGGGGAACTAAAAAAACCCTTGGAGTAATATGTTCTAGGCTCTTCCCATGGACAGAACTGTTGTTATACGTTTGTTTACAACGTTTTAGAGCAAACGGAGTCGTTTTATTCCGTGCGAAAGGCGTACTTTATAAGAAAATTAGGTGAACTCTATTAGCAGGGCTAAGTTTTCACAAAGTTTCATTGGGAACTATAAGAAACCCTCGGTGTAATAAGTTCTAGGCTGTTCCCATGGACAGAACTGTTGTAATACGTTTGTTTACAACGTTTTAGAGCAAACAGAATCGTTTTATTCCTTGTGAAAGGCATACTTAATAAGAAATTGAGTAGAACTCTTTTTGCGGGGTCAAGTTTTCACTAAGTTTCATGGGGAACTATAAGAAACCCTCGGTGTAATAAGTTCTAGGCTGTTCCCATGGACAGAACAGTTGTAATATGTTTGTTTATAACGTTTTAGAGCAAACGGAATCGTTTTATTCCATGCAAAAGGCGTACTTTATAAGAAACTGAGGTGAAATCTTATTGCGGGGCTAAGTTTTTACTAAGTTTCATTGGGAACTAAAAAAAACCCTTGGGTTAATATGTTCTAGGCTCTTCCCATGGACAGAACTGTTGTTATACGTTTGTTTACAACGTTTTAGAGCAAACGGAATTGTTTTAAACCATTCAAAAGGCGTACTTTATAAGAAATTGAGGTGAACTCTTATTGCGGGGCTAAGTTTTCACTAAGTCTCATGGGGGAAATATAAGAAACCCTCGGTGTAATAAGTTCTAGGCTGTTCCCATGGACAGAACTGTTGTTATACGTTTGTTTACAACATTTTAGAGCAAACGGAATCGTTTTATTCCATGCAAAAGGCTTACTTTATAAGAAACTGAGGTGAAATCTTATTGCGGGGCTAAGTTTTTACTAAGTTTCATGGGGAACTAAAAAAACCCTCGGAGTAATATGTTCTAGGCTCTTCCCATTGACAGAACTGTTGTTATACGTTTGTTTACAACGTTTTAGAGCAAACGGAGTTGTTTTATTCCGTGCGAAAGGCGTACTTTATAAGAAATTTAGGTGAACTCTTCTAGCAGGGCTAAGTTTTCACAAAGTTTCATGGGGAACTATAAGAAACCCTCGGTGTAATAAGTTCTAGGCTGTTCCCATGGACAGAACTGTTGTAATACGTTTGTTTACAACGTTTTAGAGAAAACAGAATCGTTTTATTCCTTGCGAAAGGCATACTTAATAAGAAATGGAGTAGAACTCTTTTTGCGGGGCCAAGTTTTCACTAAGTTTCATAAGGAACTATAAGAAACCCTCGGTGTAATAAGTTCTAGGCTGTTCCCATGGACAGAACAGTTGTAATATGTTTGTTTATAACGTTTTAGAGCAAACGGAATCGTTTTATTCCATGCAAAAGGCGTACTTTATAAGAAACTGAGGTGAAATCTTATTGCGGGGCTAAGTTTTTACTAAGTTTCATGGGGAACTAAAAAAACCCTCGGAGTAATATGTTCTAGGCTCTTCCCATGGACAGAACTGTTGTTATACGTTTGTTTACAACGTTTTAGAGCAAACGGAGTTGTTTTATTCCGTGCGAAAGGCGTACTTTATAAGAAATTTAGGTGAACTCTTCTAGCAGGGCTAAGTTTTCACAAAGTTTCATGGGGAACTATAAGAAACCCTCGGTGTAATAAGTTCTAGGCTGTTCCCATGGACAGAACTGTTGTAATACGTTTGTTTACAACGTTTTAGAGAAAACAGAATCGTTTTATTCCTTGCGAAAGGCATACTTAATAAAAAATGGAGTAGAACTCTTTTTGCGGGGCCAAGTTTTCACTAAGTTTCATAAGGAACTATAAGAAACCCTCGGTGTAATAAGTTTTAGGCTGTTCCCATGGACAGAACAGTTGTAATATGTTTGTTTATAACGTTTTAGAGCAAACGGAATCGTTTTATTCCATGCAAAAGGCGTACTTTATAAGAAACTGTGGTGAAATCT
This sequence comes from Pelagia noctiluca, assembly GCA_963924455.1. NCBI lineage: Eukaryota > Metazoa > Cnidaria > Scyphozoa > Semaeostomeae > Pelagiidae > Pelagia > Pelagia noctiluca. The sequence continues at coordinate 4,825,480 of OZ004334.1, read as the reverse complement.
TATTGCGGGGCTAAGTTTTTACTAAGTTTCATGGGGAACTAAAAAAACCCTTGGAATAATATGTTCTAGGCTCTTCCCTTGGACAGAACTGTTGTTATACGTTTGTTTACAACGTTTTAGAGCAAACGGAGTCGTTTTATTCCGTGCGAAAGGCGTACTTTATAAGAAATTTAGGTGAACTCTTCTAGCAGGGCTAAGTTTTCACAAAGTTTCATTGGGAACTATAAGAAACCCTCGGTGTAATAAGTTCTAGGCTGTTCCCATGGACAGAACTGTTGTAATACGTTTGTTTACAACGTTTTAGAGCAAACAGAATCGTTTTATTCCTTGTGAAAGGCATACTTAATAAGAAATTGAGTAGAACTCTTTTTGCGGGGTCAAGTTTTCACTAAGTTTCATGGAGAACTATAAGAAACCCTCGGTGTAATAAGTTCTAGGCTGTTCCCATGGACAGAACAGTTGTAATATGTTTGTTTATAACGTTTTAGAGCAAACGGAATCGTTTTATTCCATGCAAAAGGCGTACTTTATAAGAAACTGAGGTGAACTCTTATTTCAGGGCAAAGTTTTCACTAAGTTTCATGGGGAACTATAAGAAACCCTTAGAAACCCTCGGTGTAATAAGTTCTACGCTGTTCCCATGGACAGAACTGAAGTAATACGTTTCTTTACAACGTTTTAGAGCAAACGGAATTGTTTTCATTCATGCGAAAGGCGTACTTTATAAGAAATTGAGTTGAACACTTATTCCGGGGCTAAGTTCTCACTAAGTCTCATGGGGAACTATAAGAAACCCTTGATGTAATAAGTTCTAGGCTTTTCCCATGGACAGAACTGTTGTAATAAGTTTGTTTACAACGTTTTAGAGCAAACGGAATCGTTTTATTCCGTGCAAATGGCGTACTTTATAAGAAATTTAGGTAAACTCTTATTGCGGGGCTAAGTTCTCACTAGGTCTCATGGGGAACTATAAGAAACCCTCGTTGTAATAAGTTGTAGGCTATTCCCATGGACAGAACTGTTGTAATACGTTTGTTTACAACGTTTTAGAGCGAACAGAATCGTTTTATTCCATGCAAAAGGAGTACTTTATAACAAATTGAGGTGAACTCTTATTGCGGGCTTAAGTTTTCACTAGGTCTCAGGGGGAACTATAAGAAACCCTCGTTGTAATAAGTTGTAGGCTATTCCCATGGACAGAACTGGTTTAATACGTTTGTTTACAACGTTTTAGAGCAAACAGAATCGTTTTATTCCATGCAAAAGGAGTACTTTATAACAAATTGAGGTGAACTCTTATTGCGGGTTTAAGTTTTCACTAAGTTTCATGGGAAACTATAAATAAACCCTCGGTGTAATATGTTCTAGGCTGTTTCCATGGACAGAACTGTTGTAATACGTTTGTTTACAACGTTTTAGAGCAAACAGAATCGTTTTATTCCTTGCGAAAGGCATACTTAATAAGAAATTGAGTAGAACTCTTTTTGCGGGGCCAAGTTTTCACAAAGTTTCATGGGGAACTATAAGAAACCCTCGGTGTAATAAGTTCTAGGCTGTTTCCATCGACAGAACAGTTGTAATATGTTTGTTTATAACATTTTAGAGCAAACGGAATCGTTTTATTCCATGCAAAAGGCTTACTTTATAAGAAACTGAGGTGAAATCTTATTGCGGGGCTAAGTTTTTACTAAGTTTCATGGGGAACTAAAAAAACCCTCGGAGTAATATGTTCTAGGCTCTTCCCATGGACAGAGCTGTTGTTATACGTTTGTTTACAACGTTTTAGAGCAAACGGAGTTGTTTTATTCCGTGCGAAAGGCGTACTTTATAAGAAATTTAGGTGAACTCTTCTAGCAGGGCTAAGTTTTCACAAAGTTTCATGGGGAACTATAAGAAACCCTCGGTGTAATAAGTTCTAGGCTGTTCCCATGGACAGAACTGTTGTAATACGTTTGTTTACAACGTTTTAGAGAAAACAGAATCGTTTTATTCCTTGCGAAAGGCATACTTAATAAGAAATGGAGTAGAACTCTTTTTGCGGGGCCAAGTTTTCACTAAGTTTCATAAGGAACTATAAGAAACCCTCGGTGTAATAAGTTCTAGGCTGTTCCCATGGACAGAACAGTTGTAATATGTTTGTTTATAACGTTTTAGAGCAAACGGAATCGTTTTATTCCATGCAAAAGGCGTACTTTATAAGAAACTGAGGTGAAATCTTATTGCGGGGCTAAGTTTTTACTAAGTTTCATGGGGAACTAAAAAAACCCTCGGAGTAATATGTTCTAGGCTCTTCCCATGGACAGAACTGTTGTTATACGTTTGTTTACAACGTTTTAGAGCAAACGGAGTTGTTTTATTCCGTGCGAAAGGCGTACTTTATAAGAAATTTAGGTGAACTCTTCTAGCAGGGCTAAGTTTTCACAAAGTTTCATGGGGAACTATAAGAAACCCTCGGTGTAATAAGTTCTAGGCTGTTCCCATGGACAGAACTGTTGTAATACGTTTGTTTACAACGTTTTAGAGAAAACAGAATCGTTTTATTCCTTGCAAAAGGCATACTTAATAAGAAATGGAGTAGAACTCTTTTTGCGGGGCCAAGTTTTCACTAAGTTTCATAAGGAACTATAAGAAACCCTCGGTGTAATAAGTTTTAGGCTGTTCCCATGGACAGAACAGTTGTAATATGTTTGTTTATAACGTTTTAGAGCAAACGGAATCGTTTTATTCCATGCAAAAGGCGTACTTTATAAGAAACTGAGGTGAAATCTTATTGCGGGGCTAAGTTTTTACTAAGTTTCATTGGGAACTAAAAAAAACCCTTGGGTTAATATGTTCTAGGCTCTTCCCATGGACAGAACTGTTGTTATACGTTTGTTTACAACGTTTTAGAGCAAACGGAATTGTTTTAAACCATTCAAAAGGCGTACTTTATAAGAAATTGAGGTGAACTCTTATTGCGGGGCTAAGTTTTCACTAAGTCTCATGGGGGAAATATAAGAAACCCTCGGTGTAATAAGTTCTAGGCTGTTCCCATGGACAGAACTGTTGTTATACGTTTGTTTACAACATTTTAGAGCAAACGGAATCGTTTTATTCCGTGCGAAAGGCGTACTTTATAAGAAATTGAGGTGAACTCTTATTGCAGGGCTATGTTTTCACTAAGTTTCATGGGGAATTTTAAGAAACCCTCGAAGTAATAAGTTCTAGGCTGTTCCCATGGACAGAACTGTTGTAATACGTTTGTTTACGACGTTTTAAAGCAAACGGAATCGTTTTATTCCATGCAAAAGGCGTACGTTATAAGTAATTGAGGTGATCTCTTATTGCAGGGCTAAGTTTTCACTAAGTTTCATAGGGGAACTATAAAAAACCCTCGGTGTAATATGTTCTAGGCTGTTCCCATGGACAAAACTGTTGTCATACGTTTGTTTACAACGTTTTAGAGCAAACGAAATTGTTTTAAACCAAGCAAAAGGCGTACTTTATAAGAAATTGAGGTGAACACTTATTCAAGGGCTAAGTTTTCACTAAGTCTCATGGGGAACTATAAGAAACCCTTGCTGTAATAAGTTCTAGGCTGTTCCCATGAACAGAACTGTTGTAATACGTTTGTTTACAACGTTTTAGAGCAAACGGAATCGTTTTATTCCGTGCGAAAGGCGTACTTTATAAGAAATTGAGGTGAACTCTTATTGCAGGGCTAAATTTTCACTTAGTTTCATAGGGAACTATACAAAACCCTCGAAGTAATAAGTTATACCCTATTCCCATGGACAGAACTGTTGTAATACGTATGTTTACAACGGGATATGCGTACTTTACAAGAAATTGAGGTGAACTATTATTGCGGGGCTAAGTTTTCACTAAGTTTCATGGGGAATTTTAAGAAACCCTCGTTGTAATAAGTTGTAGGCTATTCCCATGGACAGAACTGTTGTAATAAGTTTGTTTACAACGTTTTAGAGCAAACGGAATTGTTTTATTCCGTGCGAAAGGCGTACTTTATAAGAAATTTAGGTAAACTCTTATTGCGGGGCTAAGTTCTCACTAGGTCTCATGGGGAACTATAAGAAACCCTCGTTGTAATAAGTTGTAGGCTATTCCCATGGACAGAACTGTTGTAATACGTTTGTTTACAACGTTTTAGAGCAAACAGAATCGTTTTATTCCATGCAAAAGGAGTACTTTATAACAAATCGAGGTGAACTCTTATTGCGGGTTTAAGTTCTCACTAGGTCTCAGGGGGAACTATAAATAAATCCTCGGTGTAATATGTTCTAGGCTGTTTCCATTGACAGAACTGTTGTAATATGTTTGTTTAAAACGTTTTAGAGCAAACAGAATCGTTTTATTCCATTGGAAATGCATACTTTATAAGAAATTGAGGTGAACTCTTATTGCAGGGCTAAGTTTTCACTAAGTTTCATGGCGAATTTTAAGAAAGCCCTCGAAGTAATAAGTTCTAGGCTGTTCCCATGGACAGAACTGTTGTAATACGTTTGTTTACGACGTTCTAGAGCAAACGGAATCGTTTTATTCCATGCAAAAGGCGTACTTTATAAGTAATTGAGGTGATCTCTTATTGCAGGGCTAAGTTTTCACTACGTTTCATAGGGCAACTATAGAAAACCCTCGGTGTAATATGTTCTAGGCTGTTCCAATGGACAAAGCAGTTGTCATACGTTTGTTTACAACGTTTTAGAGCAAACGAAATTGTTTTAAACCAAGCAAAAGGCGTACTTTATAAGAAATTGAGGTGAACACTTATTCAAGGGCTAAGTTTTCACTAAGTCTCATGGGGAACTATAAGAAACCCTTGGTGTAATAAGTTCTAGGCTATTCCCATGGACAGAACTGTTGTAATAAGTTTGTTTACAACGTTTCAGAGCAAACGGAATCGTTTTATTCCGTGCAAAGGCGTACTTTATAAGAAATTGAGGTGAACTCTTATTACGGGGCTAAGTTTTCATTAAGTTTCATGGGAAACTATAAAAAACCCTCGGTGTAATATGTTCTAGGCTGTTTGCATGGACAGAACTGTTGTTATACGTTTGTTTACAACGTTTTAGAGCAAACAGAATCGTTTTATTCCATGGGTAATGCATACTTTATAAGAAATTGAGGTGAACTTTTATTGCGGGGCTAAGTTTTTACTTACTTTCATGGGAAACTATAAAAAACCCTCGGTGTAATATCTTATAGGCTGTTCCCATGGACAGAACTGTTGTAATAGGTTTATTTACAACGTTTTAGAGCAAACAGAATTGTTTTTTTTCCTTGCAAAAGGCGAACTTTATAAGAAATTGAGGGAACTCTTATTGCGGGGCTAAGTTTTCACTAAGTCTCATGGGGGAACTATAAGGAACCCTCGGTGTAATAAGTTCTAGGCTGTTCCCATGGACAGAACTGTTGTAATACGTTTGTTTACAACGTTTTGGAGCAAACGGAATCGTTTTATTCCGTGCGACAGGCGTACTTTATAAGAAATTGGGGTGAACTCTTATGGCGGGGCTAAATTTTCTCTAAGTTTCATGGGGAACTATAAGAAAACCTCAAAGAAATAAGTTCTAGGCTATACCCATGGACAGAACTGTTGTAATACGTTTGTATACAACGTTTTAGAGCAAACGGAATCGTTTTATTCCATGCAAAAGGCGTACTTTATAAGAAACTGAGGTGAAATCTTATTGCGGGGCTAAGTTTTTACTAAGTTTCAAGGGGAACTAAAAAAAACCCTGGGAGTAATATGTTCTAGGCTCTTCCCATGGACAGAACTTTTGTTATACGTTTGATTACAACGTTTTAGAGCAAACGGAATTGTTTTACACCATTCAAAAGGCGTACTTTATACGAAATTGAGATGAACTCTTATTGCGGGGCTAAGTTTTCACTAAGTCTCATGGGGGAATTACAAGAAACCCTCGGTGTAATAAGTTCTAGGCTGTTCCCATGGACAGAACTGTTGTAATACGTTTGTTTACAACGTTTTAGAGCAAACGGAATCGTTTTATTCCGTGAGAAAGGCATACTTAATAAGAAATTGAGGTGAACTTTTATTGTAGGGCTAAGTTTTCACTAAGTTTCATGGGGAATTTTAAGAAACCCTCGAAGTAATAAGTTCTAAGCTGTTCCCATGGACAGAACTGATGTAATACGTTTGTTTACGACGTTTTAGAGCAAACGGAATCGTTTTATTCCATGCAAAAGGCGTACTTTATAAGTAATTGAGGTGATCTCTTATTGCAGGGCTAAGTTTTCACTAAGTTTCATAGGGGAACTATAAAAAACCCTCGATGTGATATGTTCTAGGCTGTTCCCATGGAAAAAACTGTTGTCATACGTTAGTTTACAACGTTTTAGAGCAAACGAAATTGTTCCAAACCAAGCAAAAGGCGTACTTTATAAGAAATTGAGGTGAACACTTATTCAAGGGCTAAGTTTTCACTAAGTTTCATAGGGAACTATAAGAAACCCTTGATGTAATAAGTTCTAGGCTGTTCCAATGGACAGAGCTGTTGTAATAAGTTTGTTTACAACGTTTTAGAGCAAACGGAATCGTTTTATTCCGTGCAAATGGCGTACTTTATAAGAAATTGAGGTGAACTCTTCTAGCAGGGCTATGTTTTCACTAAGTTTCATGAGGAACTATAAGAAACCTTCGGTGTAATAAGTTCTAGGCTGTTCCCATGGAGAGAACTGTTGTAATACGTTTGTTTTCAACGTTTTAGAGCAAACGGAATCGTTTTAATCCGTGCAAAAGGCGTACTTTATAAGAAATTGAGTTGAACTCTTATTGCAGGGCTAAGTTTTAACTAAGTTTCATGGGGAACTAAAAGAAACCCTCGAAGTATTAAGTTCTAGGCTGTTCCCATGGACAGAACTGTTGTAATACGTTTGTTTACAACGTTTTAAAGCACAAAGAATTGTTTTCTCAATGCCAATTTCGTACTTTATAAGAAATCGAGGTGCACTCTTATTTCAGGGCAAAGTTTTCACTAAGTTTCATGGGGAACTATAAGAAACCCTTAGAAACCCTCGGTGTAATAAGTTCTACGCTGTTCCCACGGACAGAACTGAAGTAATACGTTTGTTTACAACGTTTTAGAGCAAACGGAATTGTTTTATTCTGTGCGAAAGGCATACTTTATAAGAAATTCAGGTGAACTCTTATTGCGGGGCTAAGTTTTTTTACTTAGTTTCATGGGAAACTATACAAAACCCTCGGTGTAATATGTTCTAGGCTGTTCTCATGCACAGAACTGTTATTATACGTTTGTTTACAACGTTTTAGAGCAAACGGAATTGTTTTCATCCATGCGAAAGGCGTACTTTATAAGAAATTGAGGTGAACACTTATTCCGGGGCTAAGTTAACACTAAGTCTCATGGGGAACTATAAGAAATACTTGATGTTATAAGTTCTAGGCTGTTCCCATGGACAGAACTGTTGTAATAAGTTTGTTTACAACGTTTTAGAGCAAAGGGAATCGTTTTATTCCGTGCAAATGGCGTACTTTATAAGAAATTGAGTTGAACTCTTCTAGCAGGGCTATGTTTTCACTATGTTTCATGGGGAACTATAAGAAACCTTCGGTGTAATAAGTTCTAGGCTGTTCCCATGGACAGAACTGTTGTAATAAGTTTGTTTACAACGTTTTAGAGCAAACGGAATGGTTTTATTCCGTGCGAAAGGCGTATTTTATAAGAAATTTAGGTAAACTCTTATTGCGGGGCTAAGTTCTCACTAGGTCTCATAGGGAACTATAAGAAACCCTCTTTATAATAAGTTGTAGGCTATTCCCATGGACAGAACTGGTTTAATACGTTTGTTTACAACGTTTTAGAGCAAACAGAATCGTTTTATTCCATGCAAAAGGAGTACTTTATAACAAATTGAGGTGAACTCTTATTGCGGGTTTAAGTTTTCACTAAGTTTCATGGGAAACTATACAAAACCCTCGCTGTAATATGTGCTAGGCTGTTCCCATGTACAGAACTGTTGTAATACGTTTGTTTACAACGTTTTAGAGCAAACAGAATTGTTTTAATCCATGCGAAAGGCATACTTTATAAGAAATTGAGGTGAACACTTATTCCGGGGCTAAGTTCTCACTAAGTCTCATGGGGAACTATAACAAACCCTCGGTGTAATAAGTTCTAGGCTGTTTCCACGGACAGAACTGTTCTAATAAGTTTGTTTACAACGTTTTAGAGCAAACAGAATCGTTTTATTCCCTTTGAAAGGCATACTTAATCAGAAATTGAGTAGAACTCTTTTTGCGGGGCCGAGTTTTCACTAAGTTTCATGGGGAACTATAAGAAACCCTCGGTGTAATAAGTTCTAGGCTGTTCCCATGGACAGAACAGTTGTAATATGTTTGTATATAACATTTTAGAGCAAACGGAATCGTTTTATTCCATGCAAAAGGTGTACTTTATAAGAAACTGAGGTGAAATCTTATTGCGGGGCTAAGTTTTTACTAAGTTTCATGGGGAACTAAAAAAAACCCTCGGAGTAATATGTTCTAGGCTCTTCCCATGGACAGAACTGTTGTTATACGTTTGTTTACAACGTTTTAGAGCAAACGGAGTCGTTTTATTCCGTGCGAAAGGCGTACTTTATAAGAAATTTAGCTGAACTCTTCTAGCAGGGCTAAGTTTTCAAAAAGTTTCATGGGGAACTATAAGAAACCCTCGGTGTAATAAGTTCTAGGCTGTTCCCATTGACAGAACTGTTGTAATACGGTTGTTTACAACGTTTTAGAGCAAACAGAATCGTTTTATTCCTTGCGAAAGGCATACTTAATAAGAAATTGAGGTGAACACTTATTCCGGGGCTAAGTTAACACTAAGTCTCATGGGGAACTATAAGAAATACTTGATGTAATAAGTTCTAGGCTGTTCCCATGGACAGAACTGTTGTAATAAGTTTGTTTACAACGTTTTAGAGCAAACGGAAGCGTTTTATTCCGTGCAAATGGCGTACTTTATAAGAAATTGAGTTGAACTCTTCTAGCAGGGCTATGTTTTCACTAAGTTTCATGGGGAACTATAAGAAACCTTCGGTGTAATAAGTTGTAGGCTGTTCCCAAGGACAGAACTGTTGTAATAAGTTTGTTTACAACGTTTTAGAGCAAACGGAATTGTTTTATTCCGTGCGAAAGGCGTACTTTATAAGAAATTTAGGTAAACTCTTATTGCGGGGCTAAGTTCTCACTAGGTCTCATAGGGAACTATAAGAAACCCTCTTTATAATAAGTTGTAGGCTATTCCCATGGACAGAACTGGTTTAATACGTTTGTTTACAACGTTTTAGTGCAAACAGAATCGTTTTATTCCATGCAAAAGGAGTACTTTATAACAAATTGAGGTGAACTCTTATTGCGGGTTTAAGTTTTCACTAAGTTTCATGGGAAACTATACAAAACCCTCGCTGTAATATGTGCTAGGCTGTTCCCATGTACAGAACTGTTGTAATACGTTTGTTTACAACGTTTTAGAGCAAACAGAATTGTTTTAATCCATGCGAAAGGCATACTTTATAAGAAATTGAGGTGAACACTTATTCCGGGGCTAAGTTCTCACTAAGTCTCATGGGGAACTATAACAAACCCTCGGTGTAATAAGTTCTAGGCTGTTTCCATGGACAGAACTGTTCTAATAAGTTTGTTTACAACGTTTTAGAGCAAACGGAGTCGTTTTATTCCGTGCGAAAGGCGTACTTTATAAGAAATTTAGGTGAACTCTTCTAGCAGGGCTAAGTTTTTACTAAGTTTCATGGGGAACTAAAAAAAACCCTCGGAGTAATATGTTCTAGGCTGTTGCCATGGACAGAACTGTTGTAATACGTTTGTTTACAATGTTTTAGAGCAAACAGAATCGTTTTATTCCCTGCGAAAGGCATACTTAATAAGAAATTGGGTAGAACTCTTTTTGCAGGGCCGAGTTTTCACTAAGTTTCATGGGGAACTATAAGAAACCCTCGGTGTAATAAGTTCTAGGCTGTTCCCATGGACAGAACAGTTGTAATATGTTTGTATATAACATTTTAGAGCAAACGGAATCGTTTTATTCCATGCAAAAGGCGTACTTTATAAGAAACTGAGGTGAAATCTTATTGCGGGGCTAAGTTTTTACTAAGTTTCATGGGGAACTATAAGAAACCCTCAGTGTAATAAGTTCTAGGCTGTTCCCATTGACAGAACTGTTGTAATACGTTTGTTTACAACGTTTTAGAGCAAACAGAATCGTTTTATTCCTTGCGAAAGGCATACTTAATAAGAAATTGAGTAGAACTCTTTTTGCGGGGCCAAGTTTTCACTAAGTTTCATGGGGAACTATAAGAAACCCTCGGTGTAATAAGTTCTAGGCTGTTCCCATGGACAGAACAGTGGTAATATGTTTGTTTATAACGTTTTAGAGCAAACGGAATTGTTTTATTCCATGCAAAATGTGTACTTTATAAGAAACTGAGGTGAAATCTTATTTCGGGGCTAAGTTTTTACTAATTTTCATGGGGAACAAAAAAAAACCCTCGGAGTAATATGTTCTAGGCTCTTCCCATGGACAGAACTGTTGTAATAAGTTTGTTTACAACGTTTTAGAGCAAACGGAAGCGTTTTATTCCGTGCAAATGGCGTACTTTATAAGAAATTGAGTTGAACTCTTCTAGCAGGGCTATGTTTTCACTAAGTTTCATGGGGAACTATAAGAAACCTTCGGTGTAATAAGTTGTAGGCTGTTCCCAAGGACAGAACTGTTGTAATAAGTTTGTTTACAACGTTTTAGAGCAAACGGAATTATTTTATTCTGTGCGAAAGGCGTAGTTTATAAGAAATTGAGGTGAACTCTTATTTCGGGGCTAAGTTTTACTAAGTGTCATGGGGAACTATAAGAAACCCTCAGTGTAAAAAGTTCTACGCTGTTTCTATGGACAGAACTGATGTAATACGTTTGTTTACAGCGTTTAACAGCAAACAGAATCGTTTTATTTCATGCGAAAGGAGTACATTATAAAAAATTCAGGTGAACTCTTATTGCGGGGCTAAGTTTCTACTAAGTTTCATGGGGAACTATAAGAAACCCTGGAAGTAATAAGTTCTACGCTGTTCCCATGGACAGAATTGGTTTAATACGTTTGTTTACAACGTTTTAGAGCAAACAGAATCGTTTTATTCCATGCAAAAGGAGTACTTTATAACAAATTGAGGTGAACTCTTATTGCGGGTTTAAGTTTTCACTAAGTTTCATGGGAAACTATACAAAACCCTCGCTGTAATATGTGCTGGGCTGTTCCCATGCACAGAACTGTTGTAATACGTTTGTTTACAACGTTTTAGAGCAAACAGAATTGTTTTAATCCATGCCAAAAGGCATACTTTATAAGAAATTGAGGTGAACACTTATTCCGGGGCTAAGTTCTCACTAAGTCTCATGGGGAACTATAACAAACCCTCGGTGTAATAAGTTCTAGGCTGTTTCCATGGACAGAACTGTTCTAATAAGTTTGTTTACAACGTTTTAGAGCAAACGGAGTCGTTTTATTCCGTGCGAAGGGCGTATTTTATAAGAAATTTAGGTGAACTCTTCTAGCAGGGCTAAGTTTTTACTAAGTTTCATGGGGAAATAAAAAAAACCCTCGGAGTAATATGTTCTAGGCTGTTCCCATGGACAGAACTGTTGTAATACGTTTGTTTACAACGTTTTAGAGCAAACAGAATCGTTTTATTCCCTGCGAAAGGCATACTTAATAAGAAATTGAGTAGAACTCTTTTTGCGGGGCCGAGTTTTCACTAAGTTTCATGGGGAACTATAAGAAACCCTCGGTGTAATAAGTTCTAGGCTGTTCCCATGGACAGAACAGTTGTAATATGTTTGTTTATAACATTTTAGAGCAAACGGAATTGTTTTATTCCATGCAAAAGGCGTACTTTATAAGAAACTGAGGTGAAATCTTATTTCGGGGCTAAGTTTTTACTAAGTTTCATGGGGAACTAAAAAAAACCCTCGGAGTAATATGTTCTAGGCTCTTCCCTTGGACAGAACTGTTGTTATACGTTTGTTTACAACGTTTTAGAGCAAACGGAATTGTTTTAAACCATTCAAAAGGCGTACTTTATAAGAAATTGAGGTGAACTCTTATTGCGGGGCTAAGTTTTCACTAAGTCTCATGGGGGAAATATAAGAAACCCTCGGTGTAATAAGTTTTAGGCTGTTTCCATGTACAGAACTGTTGTTATACGTTTGTTTACAACGTTTTAGAGCAAACGGAATCGTTTTATTCCGTGCGAAAGGCGTACTTTATAAGAAATTGAGGTGAACTCTTATTGCAGGGCTAAGTTTTCACTAAGTTTCATGGGGAATTTTAAGAAACCCTCGAAGTAATAAGTTTTAGGCTGTTCCCATGGACAGAACTGTTGTAATACGTTTGTTTACGACGTTTTAGAGCAAATGGAATCGTTTTATTCCAGGCAAAAGGCGTACTTTATAAGTAATTGAGGTGATCTCTTATTGCAGGGCTAAGTTTTCACTAAGTTTCATAGGGGAACTATAAAAAACCCCGGTGTAATATGTTCTAGGCTGTTCCCATGGATAAAACTGTTGTCATACGTTTGTTTACAACGTTTTAGAGCAAACGAAATTGTTTTAAACCAAGCAAAAGGCGTACTTTATAAGAAATTGAGGTGAACACTTATTCAAGGGCTAAGTTTTCACTAAGTCTCATGGGGAACTATAAGAAAACCTTGGTGTAATAAGTTCTAGGCTGTTCCCATGAGCAGAACTATTGTAATAAGTTTGTTTACAACGTTTTAGAGCAAACGGAATCGTTTTATTACGTGCAAAAGGCGTACTTTATAAGAAATTGAGGTGAACTCTTATTACGGGGCTAAGTTTTCACTAAGTTTGATGGGAAACTATAAAAAAAGCCTCGGTGTAATATGTTCTAGGCTGTTTTGCATGGACAGAACTGTTGTAATACGTTTGTTGAAAACGTTTTAGAGCAAACAGAATCGTTTTATTCCATGGGAAATTCATACTTTATAAGAAATTGAGGTGAACTCTTATTGCGGGTTTAAGTTTTCATTAGGTCTCAGGGGGAACTATAAATAAACCCTCGGTGTAATATGTTGTAGGCTGTTTCCATGGACAGAACTGTTGTAATACGTTTGTTTAAAACGTTTTAGAGCAAACAGAATCGTTTTATTCCATGGGAAATGCATACTTTATAAGAAATTGAGGTGAACTCTTATTGCGGGGCTAAGTTTTTACTTAGTTTCATGGGGAACTATACAAAACCCTCGGTGTAATATGTTCTAGGCTGTTCCCATGCACAGAACTGTTGTAATACGTTTGTTTATAACGTTTTAGAGCAAACAGAATTGTTTTAATCCATGCGAAAGGCGTACTTTATAAGAAATTGAGGTGAACTCTTATTGCAGGGCTAAGTTTTCACTAAGTTTAATGGGGAATTTTAAGAAACCCTCGAAGTAATAAGTTCTAGGCTGTTCCCATGGACAGAACTGTTGTAATACGTTTGTTTACGACGTTTTAGAGCAAACGGAATCGTTTTATTTCATGCAAAAGGCGTACTTTATAAGTAATTGAGGTGATCTCTAATTGCAGGGCTAAGTTTTCACTACGTTCCATAGGGCAACTATAAAAAACCCTCGGTGTAATATGTTCTAGGCTGTTCCCATACACAGAACTGTTGTAATACATTTGTTTACAACGTTTTAGAGCAAACGGAATTGTTTTAATCCATGCGAAAGGCGTACTTTATAAGAAATTGAGGTGAACACTTATTCCAGGGCTAAGTTCTCACTAATTCTGATGTGGAACTATAAAAAACCCTCGGCGTAATAAGTTCTAGGCTGTTCCCATGGACAAAACTGTTGTAATAAGTTTGTTTACAACGTTTTAGAGCAAACGGAATCGTTTTATTCCATGGGAAAGGCGTACATTATAAGAAATTGAGGTGAACTCTTCTAGCAGGGTTAAGTTCTCACAAAGTTTCATGGGGAACTATAAGAAACCCTCGAAGTAATAAATTCTAGGCTGTTCCAATGGACAGAACTGATGTAATACGTTTGTTTACAACGTTTTAGAGCAAGCAGAATCGTTTTATTCCAGGCGAAAGGAGTACTTTATAAAAAATTCAGGTGAACTCTTATCGCGGGGCTAAGTTTCTACTAAGTTTCATGGGGAACTATAAGAAACCCTCGAAGTAATAAGTCCTAGGCTGTTCCCATGGAGAGAACTGTTGTTATACGTTTGTTTACAACGTTTAAGAGCAAACGAAATCGTTTTCTTCCGTGTGAAAGGCGTACTTTATAAGAAATTGAGGTGAACTCTTATTGCAGGGCTAAGTTTTCACTAAGTTTCATGGGGAATTTTAAGAAACCCTCGAAGTAATAAGTCCTAGGCTGTTCCCATGGACAGAACTGTTGTAATAAGTTTGTTTACAACGTTTAAGAGCAAACGGAGTCGTTTTTTTCCATGGGAAAGGCGTACTTTATAAGAAATTGAGGTGAACACTTATTCAAGGGCTAAGTTTTCACTAAGTCTCATGGGGAACTTAAGAAACCCTTGGTGTAATAAGTTCTAGGCTGTTCCCATGGACAGAACTGTTGTAATAAGTTTGTTTAGAACGTTTTAGAGCAAACGGAATCGTTTTATTCCGTGCAAAAGGCGTACTTTATAAGGAATTGAGGTGAACCTTTCTAGCAGGGCGAAGTTTTCACTAAGTTTCACGGGGAACTATAAGAAACCCTCGGTGTAATAAATTCTAGGCTGTTCCCATGGACAGAACTGTTGTAATACGTTTGTTTACAACGTTTTAGAGCAAACGGAATCGTTTTATTCCGTGCAAAAGGCGTACTTAATAAGAAATCGAGTTGAACTCCTAATGCAGGGCTAAGTATTCACTAAGTCTCATGAAGAACTAAAAGAAACCCTCGTTGTAATAAGTTCTAGGCTGATCCAATGGACAGAACTGTTGTAATACGTTTGTTTATAACGTTTTAGAGCAAACGGAATCGTTTTATTCCATGCAAAAGGCGTACTTTATAAGAAACTGAGGTGAACTCTTATTGCGGGGCTAAGTTTTTACTGAGTTTCATGGGGAACTATAAGAAACCCTCGGTGTAATAAGTTCTAGGCTGTTCCCATGGACAGAACTGTTGTAATAAGTTTGTTTACAACGTTTAAGAGCAAACGGAGTCGTTTTTTTCCATGGGAAAGGCGTACTTTATAAGAAATTGAGGTGAATTCTTCTAGCAGGGCTAAGTTCTCACAAAGTTTCATGGGGAACTATAAGAAACCGTTTTAGAGCAAACAGAATCGTTTTATTCCAAGCGAAAGGCATACTTTATGAGAAATTGAGGTGAACTCTTATTGCGGGGCTAAGTTTTCACAAAGTTTCATGGGGAACTATAAGAAGCCCTAGGTGTAATAAGTTCTAGGCTGTTCCAATGGACAAAACTTTTGTCATACGTTTGTTTACAATGTTTTAGAGCAAACGAAATTGTTTTAAACCAAGCAAAAGGCGTACTTTATAAGAAATTGAGGTGAACTCTTTTTGCGGGGCCAAGTTTTCACTAAGTTTCATGGGGAACTATAAGAAACCCTCGGTGTAATAAGTTCTAGGCTGTTCCCATGGACAGAACTGTGTAATATGTTTGTTTATAACGTTTTAGAGCAAACGGAATCGCTTTATTCCATGCAAAAGGCGTACTTTATAAGAAACTGAGGTGAAATCTTATTGCGGGGCTAAGTTTTTACTAAGTTTCATGGGGAACTAAAAAAACCCTCGGAGTAATATGTTCTAGGCTCTTCCCATGGACAGAACTGTTGTTAACGTTTGTTTACAACGTTTTAGAGCAAACGGAATTGTTTTAATCCATGCGAAAGGCGTACTTTATAAGAAATTGAGGTGAACTCTTATTGCGGGGCTAAGTTTTCACTAAGTTTCATGGGAAACTATAAAAAACCCTCGGTGTAATATGTTCTAGGCTGTTTGCATGGACAGAAATGTTGTAATACGTTTGTTTACAACGTTTTAGAGCAAACAGAATCGTTTTATTCCATGGGAAATGCATACTTTATAAGAAATTTAGGTGAACTCTTATTGCGGGGATAAGTTTTTACTTAGTTTCATGGGGAACTATACAAAACCCTCGGTGTAATATGTTCTAGGCTGTTCCCATACACAGAACTGTTGTAATACATTTGTTTACAACGTTTTACAGCAAACGTAATTGTTTTAATCCATGCGAAAGGCGTACTTTATAACAAATTGAGGTGAACACTTATTCCAGGGCTAAGTTCTCACTAATTCTGATGGGGAACTATAAAAAACCCTTGGTGTAATAAGTTCTAGGCTGTTCCCATGGACAAAACTGTTGTAATAAGTTTGTTTACAACGTTTTAGAGCAAACGGAATTGTTTTAATCCATGCGAAAGGCGTACTTTATAAGAAATTGAGGTGAACTCTTATTGAGGGGCTAAGTTCTCACAAAGTTTCATGGGAAACTATAAAAAACCCTCGGTGTAATATGTTCTAGGCTGTTTGCATGGACAGAAATGTTGTAATACGTTTGTTTACAACGTTTTAGAGCAAACAGAATCGTTTTATTCCATGGGAAATGCATACTTTATAACAAATTGAGGTGAACACTTATTCCAGGGCTAAGTTCTCACTAATTCTGATGGGGAACTATAAAAAACCCTCGATGTAATAAGTTCTAGGCTGTTCCCATGGACAAAACTGTTGTAATAAGTTTGTTTACAACGTTTTAGAGCAAACGGAATCGTTTTATTCCATGGGAAAGGCGTACTTTATAAGAAATTGAGGTGAACTCTTTTAGCAGGGCTAAGTTCTCACAAAGTTTCATGGGGAACTATAAGAAACCCTCGAAGTAATAAATTCTAGGCTGTTCCAATGGACAGAACTGATGTAATACGTTTGTTTACAACGTTTTAGAGCAAGCAGAATCGTTTTATTCCAGGCGAAAGGAGTACTTTATAAAAAATTCAGGTGAACTCTTATTGCGGGGCTAAGTTTCTACTAAGTTTCATGGGGAACTATAAGAAACCCTCGAAGTAATAAGTTCTAGGCTGTTCCAATGGACAGAACTATTGTAATACGTTTGTTTACGACGTTTTAGAGCAAAAAGAATCGTTTTCTCAATGCAAAAAGCGTACTTTATAAGAAATAAAGGTAAACTCTTATTGCAGGGCTAAGTTCTCACTAGGTCTCAGGGGGAACTATAAGAAACCCTCGTTGTAATAAGTTGTAAGCTATTCCCATGGACAGAACTATTGTAATAAGTTTGTTTACGTCGTTTTAGAGCAAACGGAATCGCTTCATTCCATGCAAAAGGCGTCCTTTATAAGTTATTGAGGTGATCTCTTATTGTAGGGCTAAGTTTTCACTAAGTTTCATAGAGGAACTATAAAAAACCCTCGGTGTAATATATTATAGGCTGTTCCCATGGACAAAACTGTTGTCATACGTTTGTTTACAATGTTTTAGAGCAAACGAAATTGTTTTAAACCAAGCAAAAGGCGTACTTTATAAAAAATTGAGGTGAACCCTTATTCAAGGGCTAAGTTTTCACTAAGTCTCATGGGGAACTTAAGAAACCCTTGGTGTAATAAGTTCTAGGCTGTTCCCATGGACAGAACTGTTGTAATAAGTTTGTTTAGAACGTTTTAGAGCAAAGGGAATCGTTTTTTCCGTGCAAAAGGAGTAATTTATAGGAAATTGAGGTGAACCTTTCTAGCAGGGCTAAGTTTTCACTAAGTTTCATAAGGAACTATCAGAAAGCCTTGGTGTAATAAGTTCTAGGCTGTTCCCATGGACAGAACTGTTGTAATACGTTTGTTTTCAACGTTTTAGAGCAAACGGAATCGTTTTATTCCGTGTGAAAGGCGTACTTTATAAGAAATTGAGGTGAACTCTTATTGCAGGGCTAACTTTTCACTAAGTTTCATGGGGAATTTTAAGAAACCCTCGAAGTAATAAGTTCTAGGCTGTTCCCATGGAGAGAACTGTTGTCATAAGTTTGTTTACAACATTTTAGAGCAAACGGAATCGTTTTATTCCATGCAAAAGGCGTACTTTATAAGAAATTGAGGTGATCTTTTATTGTAGGGCTAAGTTTTCACTAAGTTTCATAGGGGAACTATAAAAAACCCTCGGTGTAATATGTTATAGGCTGTTCCCATGGACAAAACTGTTGTCATACGTTTGTTTACAATGTTTTAGAGCAAACGAAATTGTTTTAAACCAAGCAAAAGGCGTACTTACTAAGAAATTGAGGTGAACCCTTATTCAAGGGCTAGGTTTTCACTAAGTCTCATGGGGAACTTAAGAAACCCTTGGTGTAATAAGTTCTAGGCTGTTCCCATGGACAGAACTGTTGTAATAAGTTTGTTTAGAACGTTTTAGAGCAAACGGAATCGTTTTATTCCATGCAAATTGAGTACTTTATAACAAATTGAGGTGAACTCTTATTTCGGGGCTAAGTTTTCACTGAGTTTCATGGGAAACTATAAAAAAACCTCGGTGTAATATGTTCTAGGCTGTTCCCATGCACAGAACTGTTGTAATACGTTTGTTTACAACGTTTTAGAGCAACGGAATTGTTTTAATCCATGCGAAAGGCGTACTTTATAAGAAATTGAGGTGAACACTTATTCCAGGGCTAAGTTGTCACTAAGTCTCATGGGGAATTATAAGAAACCCTCGGTGTAATAAGTTCTAGGCTGTTCCCATGGACAGAACTGTTGTAATAAGTTTGTTTAGAACGTTTTAGAGCAAACGGAATCGTTTTATTCCATGCAAATTGAGTACTTTATAACAAATTGAGGTGAACTCGTATTTCGTGGCTAAGTTTTCACTGAGTTTCATGGGAAACTATAAAAAAACCTCGGTGTAATATGTTCTAGGCTGTTCCCATGGACAGAACTGTTGTAATAAGTTTGTTTAGAACGTTTTAGAGCAAAGGGAATCGTTTTTTCCGTGCAAAAGGAGTAATTTATAGGAAATTGAGGTGAACCTTTCTAGCAGGGCTAAGTTTTCACTAAGTTTCATAAGGAACTATAAGAAAGCCTTGGTGTAATAAGTTCTAGGCTGTTCCCATGGACAGAACTGTTGTAATATGTTTGTTTTCAACGTTTTAGAGCAAACGGAATCGTTTTATTCCGTGTGAAAGGCGTACTTTATAAGAAATTGAGGTGAACTCTTATTGCAGGGCTAAGTTTTCACTAAGTTTCATGGGGAATTTTAAGAAACCCTCGAAGTAATAAGTTCTAGGCTGTTCCCATGGAGAGAACTGTTGTCATAAGTTTGTTTACAACATTTTAGAGCAAACGGAATCGTTTTATTCCGTGCAAAAGGCGTACTTTATAAGAAATTGAGGTGATCTCTTATTGTAGGGCTAAGTTTTCACTAAGTTTCATAGGGGAACTATAAAAAACCCTCGGTGTAATATGTTATAGGCTGTTCCCATGGACAAAACTGTTGTCATACGTTTGTTTACAATGTTTTAGAGCAAACGAAATTGTTTTAAACCAAGCAAAAGGCGTACTTTATAAGAAATTGAGGTGAACCCTTATTCAAGGGCTAAGTTTTCACTAAGTCCCATGGGGAACTTAAGAAACCCTTGGTGTAATAAGTTCTAGGCTGTTCCCATGGACAGAACTGTTGTAATAAGTTTGTTTAGAACGTTTTAGAGCAAACGGAATCGTTTTATTCCGTGCAAAAGGCGTACTTTATAAGAAATTGAGTTGAACCTTTCTAGCAGGGCTAAGTTTTCACTAATTTTCATAAGGAACTATAAGAAACCCTTGGTGTAATAAGTTCTAGGCTGTTCCCTTGGACAGAACTGTTGTAATACGTTTGTTTTCAACGTTTTAGAGCAAACGGAATCGTTTTATTCCGTGCAAAAGGCGTACTTTATAAGAAATTGAGTTGAACTGTTATTGCAGGGCTAAGTTATCACTAAGTTTCATGAGGAACTAAAAGAAACTCTCGGAGTAATATGTTCTAGGCTCTTCCCATGGACAGAACTGTTGTTATACGTTTCTTTACAACGTTTTAGAGCAAACGGAATCGTTTTCTTCGGTGCGAAAGACGTACTTTATAAGAAATTGAGGTGAACTCTTATTGCAGGGCTAAGTTTTCACAAAGTTTCATGGGGAATTTTAAGAAACCCTCGAAGTAATAAGTTCTAGGCTGTTCCCATGGAGAGAACTGTTGTCATAAGTTTGTTTAAAACATTTTAGAGCAAACGGAATCGTTTTATTCCGTGCAAAAGGCGTACTTTATAAGAAATCGAGGTGAACTCTTCTAGCAGGGCTAAGTTTTCACTAAGTTTCACGGGGAACTATAAGAAACCCTCGGTGTAATAAATTCTAGGCTGTTCCCATGGACAGAACTGTTGTAATACGTTTGTTTACAACGTTTTAGAGCAAACGGAATCGTTTTATTCCATGCAAAAGGCGTACTTAATAAGAAATCGAGTTGAACTCCTAATGCAGGGCTAAGTATTCACTAAGTCTCATGAAGAACTAAAAGAAACCCTCGTTGTAATAAGTTCTAGGCTGATCCCATGGACAGAACTGTTGTAATACGTTTGTTTATAACGTTTTAGAGCAAACGGAATCGTTTTATTCCATGCGAAAGGCCTACTTTATAAGAAACTGAGGTGAACTCTTATTGCGGGGCTAAGTTTTTACTGAGTTTCATGGGGAACTATACAAAACCCTCGGTGTAATATGTTCTAGGCTGTTCCCATGCACAGAACTGTTGTAATACGTTTGTTTACAACGTTTTAGAGCAAACGGAATTGTTTTAATCCATGCGAAAGGCGTACTTTATAAGAAATTGAGGTGAACACTTATTCCAGGGCTAAGTTGTCACTTAGTCTCATGGGGAACTATAAGAAACCCTCGGTGTAATAAGTTCTAGGCTGTTCCCATGGACAGAATTGTTGTAATAAGTTTGTTTACAACGTTTAAGAGCAAACGGAGTCGTTTTATTCCATGGGAAAGGCGTACTTTATAAGAAATTGAGGTGAACTCTTCTAGCAGGGCTAAGTTCTCACAAAGTTTCATGGGGAACTATAAGAAACCCTCGGTGTAATAAGTTCTAGGATGTTCGCATGGACAGAACTGTTATAATACGTTTCTTTACAACGTTTTAGAGCAAACAGAATCGTTTTATTCCATGCGAAAGGCATACTTTATAAGAAATTGAGGTGAACTCTTATTGCGGGGCCAAGTTTTCACTAAGTTTCATGGGGAACTATAAGAAACCCTCGGTGGTATAAATTCTAGGCTGATCCAATGGACAGAACAGTTGTAATACGTTTGTTTATAACGTTTTAGAGCAAACGGAATCGTTTTATTCCATGCAAAGGCGTACTTTATAAGAAATTGAGGTGAACTCTTATTTCGGGGCTTAGTTTCTAGTAAGTTTCATGGGGAACTATAAGAAACCCTCGAAGTAATAAGTTCTAGGATGTTCCAATGGACAGAACTGTTGTAATACGTTTGTTTACGACGTTTTAGAGCAAAAAGAATCGTTTTCTCAATGCGAAAGGCGTACTTTATAGGAAATTGAGGTGCACTCTTATTTCGGGGCTAAGTTTTCAAAAAGTTTCATGGGGAACTATAAAAAACCCTTGGTGTAATAAGTTCTACGCTGTTCCTATGGACAGAACTGTTGTAATACTTTTGTTTACAACGTTTTAGAGCAAACGGAATCGTTTTATTCCATGCAAAAGGAGTACTTTATAAGAAATTGAGGTGAACTCTTATTGCGGGGCCAAGTTTTCACTAAATTTCATGGGGAACTATAAGAAACCCTCGGTGGTATAAATTCTAGGCTGATCCAATGGACAGAACAGTTGTAATACGTTTGTTTATAACGTTTTAGAGCAAACGGAATCGTTTTATTCCATGCAAAGGCGTACTTTATAAGAAATTGAGGTGAACTCTTATTTCGGGGCTTAGTTTCTAGTAAGTTTCATGGGGAACTATAAGAAACCCTCGAAGTAATAAGTTCTAGGATGTTCCAATGGACAGAACTGTTGTAATACGTTTGTTTACGACGTTTTAGAGCAAAAAGAATCGTTTTCTCAATGCGAAAGGCGTACTTTATAGGAAATTGAGGTGCACTCTTATTTCGGGGCTAAGTTTTCAAAAAGTTTCATGGGGAACTATAAAAAACCCTTGGTGTAATAAGTTCTACGCTGTTCCTATGGACAGAACTGTTGTAATACTTTTGTTTACAACGTTTTAGAGCAAACGGAATCGTTTTATTCCATGCAAAAGGAGTACTTTATAAGAAATTGAGGTGAACTCTTATTGCGGGGCTAAGTTTTCACAAAGTTTCATGGGGAACTATAAGAAACCCTAGGTGTAATAAGTTCTAGGCTGTTCCCATGGACAGAACTGTTGTAATACGTTTATTTACAACGTTTTAGATTAAACAGAATCGTTTTATTCCATGCAAATTGAGTACTTTATAACAAATTGAGGTGAACTCTTATTTCGGGGCTAAGTTTTCACTGAGATTCATGGGAAACTATAAAAAAACCTCGGTGTAATATGTTCTAGGCTGTTCCCATGGACAGAACTGTTGTAATACGTTGATTTACAACGGTTTAGAGCAAACAGAATCGTTTTATTCCATGCGAAAGGCGTACTTTATAAGAAATTGAGGTGAAAACTTATTGCGGGGCTAAGTTTCTACCTAGTTTCATGGGGAACTATAAGAAACCCTCGGTGTAAGAAGTTCTACGCTGTTCCCTTTGACAGAACTGTAGTAATGCGTTTGTTTATAACGTTTTAGAGCAAACGGAATCGTTTTATTCCATGCGAAAGGCGTACTTTATAAGAAATTGAGGTGAAAACTGATTGCGGGGCTAGGTTTCTACCTAGTTTCATGGGGAACTATAAGAAACCCTTGGTGTAAGAAGTTCTACGCTGTTCCCTTGGACAGAACTGTAGTAATGCGTTTGTTTATAACGTTTTAGAGCAAAAAGAATCGTGTTCTCAATGCGAAAGGCGTACTTTATAGGAAATTGAGGTGCACTCTTATTTCGGGGCTAAGTTTTCAAAAAGTTTCATGGGGAACTATAAGAAAACCTTGGTGTAATAAGTTCTACGCTGTTCCTATGGACAGAACTGTTGTAATACTTTTGTTTACAACGTTTTAGAGCAAACGGAATCGTTTTATTCCATGCAAAAGGAGTACTTTATAAGAAATTGAGGTGAACTCTTATTGCTGGGCTAAGTTTTCACAAAGTTTCATGGGGAACTATAAGAAACCCTAGGTGTAATAAGTTCTAGGCTGTTCCCATGGACAGAACTGTTGTAATACGTTTATTTACAACGTTTTTGACTAGACGGAATCGTTTTATTCCATGCAAATTGAGTACTTTATAACAAATTGAGGTGAACTCTTATTTCGGGGCTAAGTTTTCACTGAGTTTCATGGGAAACTATAAAAAAACCTCGGTGTAATATGTTCTAGGCTGTTCCCATGGACAGAACTGTTGTAATACGTTGATTTACAACGGTTTAGAGCAAACAGAATCGTTTTATTCCATGCGAAAGGCGTACTTTATAAGAAATTGAGGTGAAAATTTATTGCGGGGCTAAGTTTCTACCTAGTTTCATGGGGAACTATAAGAAACCCTCGGTGTAAGAAGTTCTACGCTGTTCCCTTTGACAGAACTGTAGTAATGCGTTTGTTTATAACGTTTTAGAGCAAACGGAATCGTTTTATTCCATGCGAAAGGAGTACTTTATAAGAAATTGAGGTGAAAACTGATTGCGGGGCTAGGTTTCTACCTAGTTTCATGGGGAACTATAAGAAACCCTCGGTGTAAGAAGTTCTACGCTGTTCCCTTGGACAGAACTGTAGTAATGCGTTTGTTTATAACGTTTTAGAGCAAAAAGAATCGTTTTCTCAATGCGAAAGGCGTACTTTATATGAAATTGAGGTGAACACTTATTCTTGGGCTAAGTTCTAAATAAGTCTAATGGGAAACTATAAGAAACCCTCGGTGTAATAAGTTCTAGGCTGTTCCCATGGACAGAACTGTTGTAATAAATTTTTTTTACAACGTTTTAGAGCAAACGGAATCGTTTTATTCAGTGTGAAAGGCGTACTTTATAAGATGTTCAGGTGAACTCTTCTAGCAGGGCTAAGTTTTCACAAAGTTTCATGGGGAACTATAAGAAACCCTCGGTGTAATAAGTTGTAGGCTCTTCCCATGGACAGAACTGTTGTAATATGTTTGTTTACAACGTTTTAGAGCAAACGGAATTATTTTATTCTGTGCGAAAGGCGTAGTTTATAAGAAATTGAGGTGAACTCTTATTTCGGGGCTAAGTTTTACTAAGTGTCATGGGGAACTATAAGAAAACCTCGGTGTAAAAAGTTCTACGCTGTTCCTATGGACAGAACTGATGTAATACGTTTGTTTACAGCGTTTAACAGCAAACAGAATCGTTTTATTTCATGCGAAAGGAGTACATTATAAAAAATTCAGGTGAACTCTTATTGCGGGGCTAAGTTTCTACTAAGTTTCATGGGGAACTATAAGAAACCCTCGAAGTAATAAATTCTAGGCTGTTCCAATGGACAGAACTGATGTAATACGTTTGTTTACAACGTTTTAGAGCAAGCAGAATCGTTTTATTCCAGGCGAAAGGAGTACTTTATAAAAAATTCAGGTGAACTCTTATCGCAGGGCTAAGTTTCTACTAAGTTTCATGGGGAACTATAAGAAACCCTCGAAGTAATAAGTCCTAGGCTGTTCCCATGGAGAGAACTGTTGTTATACGTTTGTTTACAACGTTTAAGAGCAAACGAAATCGTTTTCTTCCGTGTGAAAGGCGTACTTTATAAGAAATTGAGGTGAACTCTTATTGCAGGGCTAAGTTTTCACTAAGTTTCATGGGGAATTTTAAGAAACCCTCGAAGTAATAAGTCCTAGGCTGTTCCCATGGAGAGAACTGTTGTCATAAGTTTGTTTACAACATTTTAGAGCAAACGGAATCGTTTTATTCCGTGCAAAAGGCGTACTTTATAAGAAATTGAGGTGATCTCTTATTGTAGGGCTAAGTTTTCACTAAGTTTCATAGGGGAACTATAAAAAACCCTCGATGTAATATGTTATAGGCTGTTCCCATGGACAAAACTGTTGTCATACGTTTGTTTACAATGTTTTAGAGCAAACGAAATTGTTTTAAACCAAGCAAAAGGCGTACTTTATAAAAAATTGAGGTGAACCCTTATTCAAGGGCTAAGTTTTCACTAAGTCTCATGGGGAACTTAAGAAACCCTTGGTGTAATAAGTTCTAGGCTGTTCCCATGGACAGAACTGTTGTAATAAGTTTGTTTAGAACGTTTTAGAGCAAACGGAGTCGTTTTTTTCCATGGGAAAGGCGTACTTTATAAGAAATTGAGGTGAACTCTTCTAGTAGGGCTAAGTTCTCACAAAGTTTCATGGGGAACTATAAGAAAGTGTTGTAATACGTTTGTTTACAATGTTTTAGATTAAATGGAATTGTTTTAATCCATGCGAAAGGCGTACTTTATAAGAAATTGAGGTGAACACTTATTCCAGGGCTAAGTTGTCACTAAGTCTCATGGGGAACTATAAGAAACCCTCGGTGTAATAAGTTCTAGGCTGTTCCCATGGACAGAACTGTTGTTAGAAGTTTGTTTACAACGTTTAAGAGCAAACGGAGTCGTTTTTTTCCGTGCAAAAGGCGTACTTAATAAGAAATCGAGTTGAACTCCTAATGCAGGGCTAAGTATTCACTAAGTCTCATGAAGAACTAAAAGAAACCCTCGTTGTAATAAGTTCTAGGCTGATCCAATAGACAGAACTGTTGTAATACGTTTGTTTATAACGTTTTAGAGCAAACGGAATCGTTTTATTCCATGCAAAAGGCGTACTTTATAAGAAACTGAGGTGAACTCTTATTGCGGGGCTAAGTTTTTACTGAGTTTCATGAGGAACTATAAGAAACCCTCGGTGTAATAAGTTCTAGGCTGTTCCCATGGACAGAACTGTTGTAATAAGTTTGTTTACAACGTTTAAGAGCAAACGGAGTCGTTTTTTTCCATGGGAAAGGCGTACTTTATAAGAAATTGAGGTGAACTCTTCTAGTAGGGCTAAGTTCTCACAAAGTTTCATGGGGAACTATAAGAAAGTGTTGTAATACGTTTGTTTACAATGTTTTAGATTAAATGGAATTGTTTTAATCCATGCGAAAGGCGTACTTTATAAGAAATTGAGGTGAACACTTATTCCAGGGCTAAGTTGTCACTAAGTCTCATGGGGAACTATAAGAAACCCTCGGTGTAATAAGTTCTAGGCTGTTCCCATGGACAGAACTGTTGTTAGAAGTTTGTTTACAACGTTTAAGAGCAAACGGAGTCGTTTTTTTCCATGGGAAAGGCGTACTTTATAAGAAATTGAGGTGAACTCTTCTAGCAGGGCTAAGTTCTCACAAAGTTTCATGGGGAACTATAAGAAACCGTTTTAGAGCAAACAGAATCGTTTTATTCCAAGCGAAAGGCATACTTTATGAGAAATTGAGGTGAACTCTTATTGCAGGGCTAAGTTTTCACAAAGTTTCATGGGGAACTATAAGAAGCCCTAGGTGTAATAAGTTCTAGGCTGTTCCAATGGACAAAACTTTTGTCATACGTTTGTTTACAATGTTTTAGAGCAAACGAAATTGTTTTAAACCAAGCAAAAGGCGTACTTTATAAGAAATTGAGGTGAACTCTTTTTGCGGGGCCAAGTTTTCACTAAGTTTTATGGGGAACTATAAGAAACCCTCGGTGTAATAAGTTCTAGGCTGTTCCCATGGACAGAACTGTGTAATATGTTTGTTTATAACGTTTTAGAGCAAACAGAATCGCTTTATTCCATGCAAAAGGCGTACTTTATAAGAAACTGAGGTGAAATCTTATTGCGGGGCTAAGGTTTTACTAAGTTTCATGGGGAACTAAAAAAAACCCTCGGAGTAATATGTTCTAGGCTCTTCTCATGGACAGAACTGTTGTTAACGTTTGTTTACAACGTTTTAGAGCAAACGGAATTGTTTTAATCCATGCGAAAGGCGTACTTTATAAGAAATTGAGGTGAACTCTTATTGCGGGGCTAAGTTTTCACTAAGTTTCATGGGAAACTATAAAAAACCCTCGGTGTAATATGTTCTAGGCTGTTTGCATGGACAGAAATGTTGTAATACGTTTGTTTACAACGTTTTAGAGCAAACAGAATCGTTTTATTCCATGGGAAATGCATACTTTATAAGAAATTTAGGTGAACTCTTATTGCGGGGATAAGTTTTTACTTAGTTTCATGGGGAACTATACAAAACCCTCGGTGTAATATGTTCTAGGCTGTTCCCATACACAGAACTGTTGTAATACATTTGTTTACAACGTTTTACAGCAAACGGAATTGTTTTAATCCATGCGAAAGGCGTACTTTATAACAAATTGAGGTGAACACTTATTCCAGGGCTAAGTTCTCACTAATTCTGATGGGGAACTATAAAAAACCCTCGGTGTAATAAGTTCTAGGCTGTTCCCATGGACAAAACTGTTGTAATAAGTTTGTTTACAACGTTTTAGAGCAAAGGGAATTGTTTTAATCCATGCGAAAGGCGTACTTTATAAGAAATTGAGGTGAACTCTTATTGCGGGGCTAAGTTCTCACAAAGTTTCATTGGAAACTATAAAAAACCCTCGGTGTAATATGTTCTAGGCTGTTTGCATGGACAGAAATGTTGTAATACGTTTGTTTACAACGTTTTAGAGCAAACAGAATCGTTTTATTCCATGGGAAATGCATACTTTATAAAAAATTCAGGTGAACTCTTATTGCGGGGCTAAGTTTTTACTTAGTTTCATGGGGAACTATACAAAACCCTCGGTGTAATATGTTCTAGGCTGTTCCCATACACAGAACTGTTGTAATACATTTGTTTACAACGTTTTACAGCAAACGGAATTGTTTTAATCCATGCGAAAGGCGTACTTTATAACAAATTGAGGTGAACACTTATTCCAGGGCTAAGTTCTCACTAATTCTGATGGGGAACTATAAAAAACCCTCGGTGTAATAAGTTCTAGGCTGTTCCCATGGACAAAACTGTTGTAATAAGTTTGTTTACAACGTTTTAGAGCAAACGGAATCGTTTTATTCCATGGGAAAGGCGTACTTTATAAGAAATTGAGGTGAACTCTTCTAGCAGGGCTAAGTTCTCACAAAGTTTCATGGGGAACTATAAGAAACCCTCGAAGTAATAAATTCTAGGCTGTTCCAATGTACAGAACTGATGTAATACGTTTGTTTACAACGTTTTAGAGCAAGCAGAATCGTTTTATTCCAGGCGAAAGGAGTACTTTATAAAAAATTCAGGTGAACTCTTATTGCGGGGCTAAGTTTCTACTAAGTTTCATGGGGAACTATAAGAAACCCTCGAAGTAATAAGTTCTAGGCTGTTCCAATGGACAGAACTATTGTAATACGTTTGTTTACGACGTTTTAGAGCAAAAAGAATCGTTTTCTCAATGCAAAAAGCGTACTTTATAAGAAATAAAGGTAAACTCTTATTGCGGGGCTAAGTTCTCACTAGGTCTCAGGGGGAACTATAAGAAACCCTCGTTGTAATAAGTTGTAAGCTATTCCAATGGACAGAACTATTGTAATAAGTTTGTTTACGTCGTTTTAGAGCAAACGGAATCGCTTCATTCCATGCAAAAGGCGTCCTTTATAAGTTATTGAGGTGATCTCTTATTGTAGGGCTAAGTTTTCACTAAGTTTCATAGAGGAACTATAAAAAACCCTCGGTGTAATATGTTATAGGCTGTTCCCATGGACAAAACTGTTGTCATACGTTTGTTTACAATGTTTTAGAGCAAACGAAATTGTTTTAAACCAAGCAAAAGGCGTACTTTATAAAAAATTGAGGTGAACCCTTATTCAAGGGCAAAGTTTTCACTAAGTCTCATGGGGAACTTAAGAAACCCTTGGTGTAATAAGTTCTAGGCTGTTCCCATGGACAGAACTGTTGTAATAAGTTTGTTTAGAACGTTTTAGAGCAAAGGGAATCGTTTTTTCCGTGCAAAAGGAGTAATTTATAGGAAATTGAGGTGAACCTTTCTAGCAGGGCTAAGTTTTCACTAAGTTTCATAAGGAACTATAAGAAAGCCTTGGTGTAATAAGTTCTAGGCTGTTCCCATGGACAGAACTGTTGTAATACGTTTGTTTTCAACGTTTTAGAGCAAACAGAATCGTTTTATTCCGTGTGAAAGGCGTACTTTATAAAAAATTGAGGTGAACTCTTATTGCAGGGCTAACTTTTCACTAAGTTTCATGGGGAATTTTAAGAAACCCTCGAAGTAATAAGTTCTAGGCTGTTCCCATGGAGAGAACTGTTGTCATAAGTTTGTTTACAACATTTTAGAGCAAACGGAATCGTTTTATTCCATGCAAAAGGCGTACTTTATAAGAAATTGAGGTGATCTTTTATTGTAGGGCTAAGTTTTCACTAAGTTTCATAGGGGAACTATAAAAAACCCTCGGTGTAATATGTTATAGGCTGTTCCCATGGACAAAACTGTTGTCATACGTTTGTTTACAATGTTTTAGAGCAAACGAAATTGTTTTAAACCAAGCAAAAGGCGTACTTTATAAGAAATTGAGGTGAACCCTTATTCAAGGGCTAGGTTTTCACTAAGTCTCATGGGGAACTTAAGAAACCTTTGGTGTAATAAGTTCTAGGCTGTTCCCATGGACAGAACTGTTGTAATAAGTTTGTTTAGAACGTTTTAGAGCAAACGGAATCGTTTTATTCCATGCAAATTGAGTACTTTATAACAAATTGAGGTGAACTCTTATTTCGGGGCTAAGTTTTCACTGAGTTTCATGGGAAACTATAAAAAAACCTCGGTGTAATATGTTCTAGGCTGTTCCCATGCACAGAACTGTTGTAATACGTTTGTTTACAACGTTTTAGAGCAAACGGAATTGTTTTAATCCATGCGAAAGGCGTACTTTATAAGAAATTGAGGTGAACACTTATTCCAGGGCTAAGTTGTCACTAAGTCTCATGGGGAACTATAAGAAACCCTCGGTGTAATAAGTTCTAGGCTGTTCCCATGGACAGAATTGTTGTAATAAGTTTGTTTACAACGTCTAAGAGCAAACGGAGTCGTTTTATTCCATGGGAAAGGCGTACTTTATAAGAAATTGAGGTGAACTCTTCTAGCAGGGCTAAGTTCTCACAAAGTTTCATGGGGAACTTAAGAAACCCTTGGTGTAATAAGTTCTAGGCTGTTCCCATGGACAGAACTGTTGTAATAAGTTTGTTTAGAACGTTTTAGAGCAAACGGAATCGTTTTATTCCATGCAAATTGAGTACTTTATAACAAATTGAGGTGAACTCTTATTTCGTGGCTAAGTTTTCACTGAGTTTCATGGGAAACTATAAAAAAACCTCGGTGTAATATGTTCTAGGCTGTTCCCATGGACAGAACAGTTGTAATAAGTTTGTTTAGAACGTTTTAGAGCAAAGGGAATCGTTTTTTCCGTGCAAAAGGAGTAATTTATAGGAAATTGAGGTGAACCTTTCTAGCAGGGCTAAGTTTTCACTAAGTTTCATAAGGAACTATAAGAAAGCCTTGGTGTAATAAGTTCTAGGCTGTT
Source organism: Pelagia noctiluca (assembly GCA_963924455.1). Lineage (NCBI taxonomy): Eukaryota > Metazoa > Cnidaria > Scyphozoa > Semaeostomeae > Pelagiidae > Pelagia > Pelagia noctiluca. The sequence goes on along the minus strand of OZ004334.1, from coordinate 4,794,723 downwards.
CCCATGGACAGAACTGTTGTAATACGTTTGTTTTCAACGTTTTAGAGCAAACGGAATCGTTTTATTCCGTGTGAAAGGCGTACTTTATAAGAAATTGAGGTGAACTCTTATTGCAGGGCTAAGTTTTCACTAAGTTTCATGGGGAATTTTAAGAAACCCTCGAAGTAATAAGTTCTAGGCTGTTCCCATGGAGAGAACTGTTGTCATAAGTTTGTTTACAACATTTTAGAGCAAACGGAATCGTTTTATTCCGTGCAAAAGGCGTACTTTATAAGAAATTGAGGTGATCTCTTATTGTAGGGCTAAGTTTTCACTAAGTTTCATAGGGGAACTATAAAAAATCCTCGGTGTAATATGTTATAGGCTGTTCCCATGGACAAAACTGTTGTCATACGTTTGTTTACAATGTTTTAGAGCAAACGAAATTGTTTTAAACCAAGCAAAAGGCGTACTTTATAAGAAATTGAGGTGAACCCTTATTCAAGGGCTAAGTTTTCACTAAGTCTCATGGGGAACTTAAGAAACCCTTGGTGTAATAAGTTCTAGGCTGTTCCCATGGACAGAACTGTTGTAATAAGTTTGTTTAGAACGTTTTAGAGCAAACGGAATCGTTTTATTCCGTGCAAAAGGCGTACTTTATAAGAAATTGAGTTGAACCTTTCTAGCAGGGCTAAGTTTTCACTGAGTTTCATGGGGAACTATACAAAACCCTCGGTGTAATATGTTCTAGGCTGTTCCCATGCACAGAAATGTTGTAATACGTTTGTTTACAACGTTTTAGAGCAAACGGAATTGTTTTAATCCATGCGAAAGGCGTACTTTATAAGAAATTGAGGTGAACACTTATTCCAGGGCTAAGTTGTCACTAAGTCTCATGGGGAACTATAAGAAACCCTCGGTGTAATAAGTTCTAGGCTGTTCCCATGGACAGAATTGTTGTAATAAGTTTGTTTACAACGTTTAAGAGCAAACGGAGTCGTTTTATTCCATGGGAAAGGCGTACTTTATAAGAAATTGAGGTGAACTCTTCTAGCAGGGCTAAGTTCTCACAAAGTTTCATGGGGAACTATAAGAAACCCTCGGTGTAATAAGTTCTAGGCTGTTCGCATGGACAGAACTGTTATAATACGTTTCTTTACAACGTTTTAGAGCAAACAGAATCGTTTTATTCCATGCGAAAGGCGTACTTTATAAGAAATTGAGGTGAAAACTGATTGCGGGGCTAGGTTTCTACCTAGTTTCATGGGGAACTATAAGAAACCCTTGGTGTAAGAAGTTCTACGCTGTTCCCTTGGACAGAACTGTAGTAATGCGTTTGTTTATAACGTTTTAGAGCAAAAAGAATCGTTTTCTCAATGCGAAAGGCGTACTTTATAAGAAATTGAGGTGAACACTTATTCTGGGGCTAAGTTCTAAATAAGTCTAATGGGAAACTATAAGAAACCCTCGGTGTAATAAGTTCTAGGCTGTTCCCATGGACAGAACTGTTGTAATATGTTTGTTTACAACGTTTTAGAGCAAACGGAATTATTTTATTCTGTGCGAAAGGCGTAGTTTATAAGAAATTGAGGTGAACTCTTATTTCGGGGCTAAGTTTTACTAAGTGTCATGGGGAACTATAAGAAACCCTCGGTGTAAAAAGTTCTACGCTGTTCCTATGGACAGAACTGATGTAATACGTTTGTTTACAGCGTTTAACAGCAAACAGAATCGTTTTATTTCATGCGAAAGGAGTACATTATAAGAAATTGAGGTGAACTCTTCTAGCAGGGCTAAGTTCTCACAAAGTTTCATGGGGAACTATAAGAAACCCTCGGTGTAATAAGTTCTAGGCTGTTCGCATGGACAGAACTGTTATAATACGTTTCTTTACAACGTTTTAGAGCAAACAGAATCGTTTTATTCCATGCGAAAGGCGTACTTTATAAGAAATTGAGGTGAAAACTGATTGCGGGGCTAGGTTTCTACCTAGTTTCATGGGGAACTATAAGAAACCCTTGGTGTAAGAAGTTCTACGCTGTTCCCTTGGACAGAACTGTAGTAATGCGTTTGTTTATAACGTTTTAGAGCAAAAAGAATCGTTTTCTCAATGCGAAAGGCGTACTTTATAAGAAATTGAGGTGAACACTTATTCTGGGGCTAAGTTCTAAATAAGTCTAATGGGAAACTATAAGAAACCCTCGGTGTAATAAGTTCTAGGCTGTTCCCATGGACAGAACTGTTGTAATATGTTTGTTTACAACGTTTTAGAGCAAACGGAATTATTTTATTCTGTGCGAAAGGCGTAGTTTATAAGAAATTGAGGTGAACTCTTATTTCGGGGCTAAGTTTTACTAAGTGTCATGGGGAACTATAAGAAACCCTCGGTGTAAAAAGTTCTACGCTGTTCCTATGGACAGAACTGATGTAATACGTTTGTTTACAGCGTTTAACAGCAAACAGAATCGTTTTATTTCATGCGAAAGGAGTACATTATAAAAAATTCAGGTGAACTCTTATTGTTGGGCTAAGTTTCTACTAAGTTTCATGGGGAACTATAAGAAACCCTGGAAGTAATAAGTTCTAGGCTGTTCCCATCGACAGAAGTGTTGTAATACGTTTGTTTACAACGTTTTAGAGCCAACGGAATCGTTTTATTCCGTGCGAAAGGCGTTCTTTATAAGAAGTTGAGGTGAATTCTTATTGCAGGGCCAAGTTTTCACAAAGTTTCATGGGGAACTAAAAGAAACCCACGAAGTAATAAGTTCTACGCTGTTCCCATGGACAGAACTGTTGTAATACGTTTGTTTACAACGTTTTAAAGCAAAAAGAATTGTTTTCTCAATGCGAAAGGCGTACTTTATAAGAAATAACTCTTATTTCGGGGCTAAGTTTTCACTAAGTGTCATGGGGAACTATAAGAAACCCTCGGTGTAATAAGTTCTAGGCTGTTCCCATGGACAGAACTGTTGTAATATGTTTGTTTACAACGTTTAGAGCAAACAGAATCGTTTTATTCCATGCTAAAGGCATACTTTAAAAGAAATTGAGGTGAACTCTTATTTCGGGGCTTAGTTTCTAGTAAGTTTCATGGGGAACTATAAGAAACCCTCGAAGTAATAAGTTCTAGGATGTTCCAATGGACAGAACTGTTGTAATACGTTTGTTTACGACGTTTTAGAGCAAACAGAATCGTTTTATTCCATGCGAAAGGCATACTTTATAAGAAATTGAGGTGAACTCTTATTGCGGGGCCAAGTTTTCACTAACTTTCATGGGGAACTATAAGAAACCCTCGGTGGAATAAGTTCTAGGCTGATCCAATGGACAGAACAGTTGTAATACGTTTGTTTATAACGTTTTAGAGCAAACGGAATCGTTTTATTCCATGCAAAGGCGTACTTTATAAGAAATTGAGGTTAACTCTTATTTCGGGGCTTAGTTTCTAGTAAGTTTCATGGGGAACTATAAGAAACCCTCGAAGTAATAAGTTCTAGGATGTTCCAATGGACAGAACTGTTGTAATACGTTTGTTTACGACGTTTTAGAGCAAAAAGAATCGTTTTCTCAATGCGAAAGGCGTACTTTATAGGAAATTGAGGTGCACTCTTATTTCGGGGCTAAGTTTTCAAAAAGTTTCATGGGGAACTATAAGAAACCCTTGGTGTAATAAGTTCTACGCTGTTCCTATGGACAGAACTGTTGTAATACTTTTGTTTACAACGTTTTAGAGCAAACGGAATCGTTTTATTCCATACAAAAGGAGTACTTTATAAGAAATTGAGGTGAACTCTTATTGCTGGGCTAAGTTTTCACAAAGTTTCATGGGGAACTATAAGAAACCCTAGGTGTAATAAGTTCTAGGCTGTTCCCATGGACAGAACTGTTGTAATACGTTTATTTACAACGTTTTTGACTAAACGGAATCGTTTTATTCCATGCAAATTGAGTACTTTATAACAAATTGAGGTGAACTCTTATTTCGGGGCTAAGTTTTTACTGAGTTTCATGGGAAACTATAAAAAAACCTCGGTGTAATATGTTCTAGGCTGTTCCCATGGACAGAACTGTTGTAATACGTTGATTTACAACGGTTTAGAGCAAACAGAATCGTTTTATTCCATGCGAAAGGCGTACTTTATAAGAAATTGAGGTGAAAATTTATTGCGGGGCTAAGTTTCTACCTAGTTTCATGGGGAACTATAAGAAACCCTCGGTGTAAGAAGTTCTACGCTGTTCCCTTTGACAAAACTGTAGTAATGCGTTTGTTTATAACGTTTTAGAGCAAACGGAATCGTTTTATTCCATGCGAAAGGCGTACTTTATAAGAAATTGAGGTGAAAATTGATTGCGGGGCTAGGTTTCTACCTAGTTTCATTGGGAACTATAAGAAACCCTCGGTGTAAGAAGTTCTACGCTGTTCCCTTGGACAGAACTGTAGTAATGCGTTTGTTTATAACGTTTTAGAGCAAAAAGAATCGTTTTCTCAATGCGAAAGGCGTACTTTATATGAAATTGAGGTGAACACTTATTCTTGGGCTAAGTTCTAAATAAGTCTAATGGGAAACTATAAGAAACCCTCGGTGTAATAAGTTCTAGGCTGTTCCCATGGACAGAACTGTTGTAATAAATTTTTTTTACAACGTTTTAGAGCAAACGGAATCGTTTTATTCAGTGTGAAAGGCGTACTTTATAAGATGTTGAGCTGAACTCTTCTAGCAGGGCTAAGTTTTCACAAAGTTTCATGGGGAACTATAAGAAACCCTCGGTGTAATAAGTTCTAGGCTCTTCCCATGGACAGAACTGTTGTAATATGTTTGTTTACAACGTTTTAGAGCAAACGGAATTATTTTATTCTGTGCGAAAGGCGTAGTTTATAAGAAATTGAGGTGAACTCTTATTTCGGGGCTAAGTTTTACTAAGTGTCATGGGGAACTATAAGAAACCCTCGGTGTAAAAAGTTCTACGCTGTTCCTATGGACAGAACTGATGTAATACGTTTGTTTACAGCGTTTAACAGCAAACAGAATCGTTTTATTTCATGCGAAAGGAGTACATTATAAAAAATTCAGGTGAACTCTTATTGCGGGGCTAAGTTTCTACTAAGTTTCATGGGGAACTATAAGAAACCCTGGAAGTAATAAGTTCTAGGCTGTTCCCATCGACAGAAGTGTTGTAATACGTTTCTTTACAACGTTTTAGAGCCAACGGAATCGTTTTATTCCGTGCGAAAGGCGTTCTTTACAAGAAATTGAAGTGATCTCTTATTGCAGGGCTAAGTTTTCACTAAGTTTCATAGGGGAACTATAAAAAACCCTTGGTGTAATATGTTCTAGGCTGTTCCCATGGACAAAACTGTTGTCATACGTTTGTTTACAACGTTTTAGAGCCAACGGAATCGTTTTATTCCGTGCGAAAGGCGTTCTTTACAAGAAATTGAAGTGATCTCTTATTGCGGGGCTAAGTTTTTATTAAGTTTCATGGAGAACTAAAAAAAACCCTCGGTGTAATATGTTCTAGGCTCTTCCCATGTTTTAAACCATGCAAAAGACGTACTTTAAAAGAAGTTGTGGTGAACACTTATTCCGGGGCTAAGTTTTCACTAAGTCTCATTAGGAACTATAAGAAACCCTCGGTGTAAAAAGTTCTAGGCTGTTCCCATGGACAGAACTGTTGAAACAACTTTGTTTACAACGTTTTAGAGCAAACGGGATCGTTTTATTCCGTGCGAAAGGCTTACTTTATAAGAATTTGAGGTGAACTCTTCTAGCAGGGCTAAGTTTTCACTAAGTGTCATGGGGAACTATAAGAAATCCTCGGTGTAAAAAGTTCGACGCTGTTCCCATGGACAGAACTGATGTAATACGTTTGTTTACAACGTTTTAGAGCAAACGGAATCGTTTTATTTCATGCGAAGGGAGTACTTTATAAAAAATTCAGGTGAACTCTTATCGCGGGGCTAAGTTTCTATCTAGTTTCATGAAGAACTACAAGAAACCCTGAAAGTAATAAGTTCTAGGCTGTTTCCATGGACAGAACTGTTGTAATACGTTTGTTTACGACATTTTTGAGCAAACGGAATCGTTTTATTCCATGCAAAAGGCGAACTTTACAAGAAATTGAAGTGATCTCTTATTGCAGGGCTAAGTTTTCACTAAGTTTCATAGGGGAGCTATAAAAAACCCTTGGTGTAATATGTTCTAGGCTGTTCCCATGGACAAAACTGTTGTCATACGTTTGTTTACAACGTTTTAGAGCAAACAGAATCGTTTTATTTCATGGGAAATGCGTAGTTTATAAGAAATCTAGGTGAACTCTTATTACGGGGCTAAGTTCTCACAAAGTTTCATGGGGAACTATAAGAAACCCGCGGTGTAATAAGTTCTAGGCTGTTCCCATGGACAGAACTGTTGTAATACGTTTGTTTACAACGTTTTAGAGCAAACAGAATTGTTTTAATCCATGCGAAAGGCGTACTTTATAAGAAATTGAGGTGAACACTTATTCCGGGGCTAAGTTCTCACTAAGTCTCATGGGGAACTATAAGAAACCCTCGGTGTAATAAGTCTTAGGCTGTTTCCATGGACAGAACTGATGTAATACGTTTGTTTATAACGTTCTAGAGCAAACGGAATTAATTTATTCCGTGCGAAAAGCGTACTTTATAAGAAATTTAGGTAAACTGTTCTTGCGGGGCTAAGTTCTCACTAGGTCTCATGGGGAACTATAAGTAACCCTCGTTGTAATAAGTTGTAGGCTATTCCCATGGACAGAACTGTTGTAATACGTTTGTTTACAACGTTTTAGAGCAAACAGAATCGTTTTATTCCATGCAAAAGGAGTACTTTATAATAAATTGAGGTGAACTCTTATTGCGGGGCTAAGTTTTCACTAAGTTTCATGGGAAACTATAAATAAACCCTCGGTGTAATATGTTCTAGGCTGTTTCCATGGACAGAACTGTTGTAATACGTTTGTTTACAACGTTTTAGAGCAAACGGAATCGTTTTATTCCGTGCAAAAATCGTACTTTATAAGAAATTAAGGTGAACTCTTATTGCAGAGCTAAGTTTTCACTCAGTTTCATGGGGAATTTTAAGTAACCCTCGTTGTAATAAGTTGTAGGCTATTCCCATTGATAGAACTGTTGTAATACGTTTGTTTACAACGTTTTAGAGCAAACAGAATCGTTTTATTCCATGCAAAAGGAGTACTTTATAATAAATTGAGGTGAACTCTTATTGCAGGGCTAAGTTTTCACTAAGTTTCATGGGAAACTATAAATAAACCCTCGGTGTAATATGTTCTAGGCTGTTTCCATGGACCGAACTGTTGTAATACGTTTGTTTACAACGTTTTAGAGCAAACGGAATCGTTTTATTCCGTGCAAAAATCGTACTTTATAAGAAATTAAGGTGAACTCTTATTGCAGAGCTAAGTTTTCACTCAGTTTCATGGGGAATTTTAAGAAACCCTCGAAGTAATAAGTTTTAGGCTGTTCCCATGGACAGAACTGTTGTAATACATTTGTTTACGACGTTTTAGAGCAAACGGAATCGTTTTATTCCATGCAAAAGGCGTACTTTATAAGTTATTGAGGTGATCTCTTAATGTAGGGCTAAGTTTTCACTAAGTTTCATAGGGGAACTATAAAAAACCCTCGGTGTAATATGTTATAGGCTGTTCCCATGGACAAAACTGTTGTCATACGTTTGTTTACAATGTTTTAGAGCAAACGAAATTGTTTTAAACCAAGCAAAAGGCGTACTTTATAAAAAATTGAGGTAAACACTTATTCAAGGGCTAAGTTTTCACTAAGTCTCATGGGGAACTTAAGAAACCCTTGGTGTAATAAGTTCTAGGCTGTTCCCATGGACAGAACTGTTGTAATAAGTTTGTTTACAACGTTTTAGAGGAAACGGAATCGTTTTATTCCGTGCAGAAGGCGTACTTTATAAGAAATTTAGGTGCACTCTTCTAGCAGGGCTAAGTTTTCACTAAGTTTCATGAGGAACTATAAGAAACCATCGGTGTAATAAGTTCTAGGCTGTTCCCATGGACAGAACTGTTGTAATACGTTTGTTTTCAACGTTTTAGAGCAAACGGAATCGTTTTATTCCGTGCAAAAGTTGTACTTTTTAAGAAATTGAGTTGGACTCTTATTGCAGGGCTAAGTTTTCACTAAGTTTCATGGGGAACTAAAAGAAACCCTCGGAGTAATATGTTCTAGGCTGTTCCCATTGACAAAACTGTTGTCATACGTTTGTTTACAATGTTTTAGAGCAAACGAAATTATTTTAATCCAAGCAAAAGGCGTACTTTATAAGAAATTGAGGTGAACTCTTATTGCGGGGCTAAGTTCTCACTAGGTCTCAGGAAGAACTATAAAAAACCCTCGTTGTAATAAGTTGTAGGCTATTCCCATGGACAGAACTGTTGTAATACGTTTGTTTACAACGTTTTAGAGCAAACGGAATCGTTTTATTCCGTGCAAAAGGTGTACTTTATAAGAAATTTAGGTGCACTCTTCTAGCTGGGCTATGTTTTCACTAAGTTTCATGAGGAACTATAAGAAACCCTCGGTGTAATAAGTTCTAGGCTGTTCCCATGGACAGAACTGTTGTAATACGTTTGTTTACGACGTTTTAGAGCAAAAAGAATCGTTTCTCAATGCGAAAGGCGTACTTTATAAGAAATGAAGGTAAACTCTTATTGAGGGGCTAAGTTTTCACTAAGTTTCATAGGGGAACTATAAAAAACCCTTGGTGTAATATGTTCTAGGCTGTTCCCATGGACAGAACTGTTGTAATAAGTTTGTTTACAACGTTTTAGAGCAAACAGAGTCGTTTTATTTCATGGGAAATGCGTAGTTTATAAGAAATTTAGGTGAACTCTTATTACGGGGCTAAGTTCTCACAAAGTTTCATGGGGAACTATAAGAAACCCGCGGTGTAATAAGTTCTAGGCTGTTCCCATGGACAGAACTGTTGTAATACGTTTGTTTACAACGTTTTAGAGCAAACAGAATTGTTTTAATCCATGCGAAAGGCGTACTTTATAAGAAATTGAGGTGAACACTTATTCCGGGGCTAAGTTCTCACTAAGTCTCATGGGGAACTATAAGAAACCCTCGGTGTAATAAGTTTTAGGCTGTTTCCATGGACAGAACTGATGTAATACGTTTGTTTATAACGTTTTAGAGCAAACGGAATTAATTTATTCCGTGCGAAAAGCGTACTTTATAAGAAATTTAGGTAAACTGTTATTGCGGGGCTAAGTTCTCACTAGGTCTCATGGGGAACTATAAGTAACCCTCGTTGTAATAAGTTGTAGGCTATTCCCATGGACAGAACTGTTGTAATACGTTTGTTTACAACGTTTTAGAGCAAACAGAATCGTTTTATTCCATGCAAAAGGAGTACTTTATAATAAATTGAGGTGAACTCTTATTGCGGGGCTAAGTTTTCACTAAGTTTCATGGGAAACTATAAATAAACCCTCGGTGTAATATGTTCTAGGCTGTTTCCATGGACAGAACTGTTGTAATACGTTTGTTTACAACGTTTTAGAGCAAACAGAATCGTTTTATTCCGTGCGAAAATCGTACTTTATAAGAAATTAAGGTGAACTCTTATTGCAGAGCTAAGTTTTCACTCAGTTTCATGGGGAATTTTAAGTAACCCTCGTTGTAATAAGTTGTAGGCTATTCCCATGGATAGAACTGTTGTAATACGTTTGTTTACAACGTTTTAGAGCAAACAGAATCGTTTTATTCCATGCAAAAGGAGTACTTTATAATAAATTTAGGTGAACTCTTATTGCAGGGCTAAGTTTTCACTAAGTTTCATGGGAAACTATAAATAAACCCTCGGTGTAATATGTTCTAGGCTGTTTCCATGGACAGAACTGTTGTAATACGTTTGTTTACAACGTTTTAGAGCAAACGGAATCGTTTTATTCCGTGCAAAAATCGTACTTTATAAGAAATTAAGGTGAACTCTTATTGCAGAGCTAAGTTTTCACTCAGTTTCATGGGGAATTTTAAGAAACCCTCGAAGTAATAAGTTTTAGGCTGTTCCCATGGACAGAACTGTTGTAATACATTTGTTTACGACGTTTAAGAGCAAACGGAATCGTTTTATTCCATGCAAAAGGCGTACTTTATAAGTTATTGAGGTGATCTCTTAATGTAGGGCTAAGTTTTCACTAAGTTTCATAGGGGAACTATAAAAAACCCTCGGTGTAATATGTTATAGGCTGTTCCCATGGACAAAACTGTTGTCATACGTTTGTTTACAATGTTTTAGAGCAAACGAAATTGTTTTAAACCAAGCAAAAGGCGTACTTTATAAAAAATTGAGGTGAACACTTTTTCAAGGGCTAAGTTTTCACTAAGTCTCATGGGGAACTTAAGAAACCCTTGGTGTAATAAGTTCTAGGCTGTTCCCATGGACAGAACTGTTGTAATAAGTTTGTTTACAACGTTTTAGAGGAAACGGAATCGTTTTATTCCGTGCAGAAGGCGTACTTTATAAGAAATTTAGGTGCACTCTTCTAGCAGGGCTAAGTTTTCACTAAGTTTCATGAGAAACTATAAGAAACCATCGGTGTAATAAGTTCTAGGCTGTTCCCATGGACAGAACTGTTGTAATACGTTTGTTTTCAACGTTTTAGAGCAAACGGAATCGTTTTATTCCGTGCAAAAGTTGTACTTTTTAAGAAATTGAGTTGGACTCTTATTGCAGGGCTAAGTTTTCACTAAGTTTCATGGGGAACTAAAGAAAACCCTCGGAGTAATATGTTCTAGGCTGTTCCCATTGACAAAACTGTTGTCATACGTTTGTTTACAATGTTTTAGAGCAAACGAAATTATTTTAATCCAAGCAAAAGGCGTACTTTATAAGAAATTGAGGTGAACTCTTATTGCGGGGCTAAGTTCTCACCAGGTCTCAGGAAGAACTATAAAAAACCCTCGTTGTAATAAGTTGTAGGCTATTCCCATGGACAGAACTGTTGTAATACGTTTGTTTACAACGTTTTAGAGCAAACGGAATCGTTTTATTCCGTGCAAAAGGTGTACTTTATAAGAAATTTAGGTGCACTCTTCTAGCTGGGCTATGTTTTCACTAAGTTTCATGAGGAACTATAAGAAACCCTCGGTGTAATAAGTTCTAGGCTGTTCCCATGGACAGAACTGTTGTAATACGTTTGTTTACGACGTTTTAGAGCAAAAAGAATCGTTTCTCAATGCGAAAGGCGTACTTTATAAGAAATGAAGGTAAACTCTTATTGAGGGGCTAAGTTCTCACTAGGTGTCAGGGGGAACTATAAGAAACCCTCGTTGTAATAAGTTGTAGGCTATTCCCATGGACAGAACTGTTGTAATAAGTTTGTTTACAACGCTTTAGAGCAAACGGAATTGTTTTATTCGGTGCGAAACGCGTACTTTATAACAAATTGAGGTAAACTCTTATTGCGGGGATAAGTTCTCACTAGGTCTCACTGGGAACTATAAGAAACCCTCGTTGTAATAAGTTGTAGGCTATTCCCATGGACAGAACTGTTGTAATACGTTTGTTTACAGCGTTTTAGAGCAAACAGAATCGTTTTATTCCATGCAAAAGGAGTACTTTATAACAAATTGAGGTGAACTCTTATTGCGGGTTTATGTTTTCACTAGGTCTCAGGGGGAACTATAAGAAACCCTCGTTGTAATAAGTTGAAGGCTATTCCCATTGACAGAACTGTTGTAATAAGTTTGTTTACAACGTTTTAAAGCAAACGGAATTGTTTTATTCCGTGCGAAAGGCGTGCTTTATAAGAAATTTAGGTAAACTCTTATTTCGGGGCTAAGTTCTCACTAGGTCTCATAGGGAACTATAAGAAACCCTCGTTGTAATAAGTTGTAGGCTATTTCCTTGGACAGAACTGTTGTAATACGTTTGTTTACAACTTTTTAGAGAAAACAGAATCGTTTTATTCCATGCAAAAGGAGTACTTTATAACAAATTGAGATGAACTCTTATTGCGGGTTTAAGTTTTCACTAGGTCTCAGGGGGAACTTTAAGAAACCCTCGTTGTAATAAGTTGAAGGCTATTCCCATGGACAGAACTGTTGTAATAAGTTTGTTTACAACGTTTTAGAGCAAACAGAATTGTTTTATTCCGTGCGAAAGGCGTACTTTATAAGAAATTTAGGTAAACTCTTATTTCGGGGCTAAGTTCTCACTAGGTCTCATAGGGAACTATAAGAAACCCTCGTTGTAATAAGTTGTAGGCTATTCCCATGGACAGTACTGGTTTAATACGTTTGTTTACAACGTTTTAGAGCAAACAGAATCGTTTTATTCCATGCAAAAGGAGTACTTTATAACAAATTGAGGTGAACTCTTATTGCGGGTTTAAGTTTTCACTAAGTTTCATGGGAAACTATAAAGAAACCCTCGGTGTAATATGTTCTAGGCTGTTTCCATGGACAGAACTGTTGTAATACGTTTGTTTAAAACGTTTTAGAGCAAACAGAATCATTTTTTTCCATGGGAAATACATACTTTATAAGAAATTGAGGTGAACTCTTATTGCGGGGCTAAGTTTTTATTTAGTTTCATGGGGAACTATACAAAACCCCTTGGTGTAATATGTTCTAGGCTGTTCTCATGCACAGAACTGTTGTAATATGTTTGTTTATAACGTTTTAGAGCAAACGGAATCGTTTTATTCCATGCAAAAGGCGTACTTTATAAGAAACTGAGGTGAAATCTTATTGCGGGGCTAAAATTTTACTAAGTTTCATGGGGAACTAAGAAAAAACCCTCGGAGTAATATGTTCTAGGCTCTTCCCATGGACAGAACTATTGTTATACGTTTGTTTACAACGTTTTAGAGCAAACGGAATTGTTTTAAACCATTCAAAAGGCGTACTTTATAAGAAATTGAGGTGAACTCTTATTGCGGGGCTAAGTTTTCACTAAGTCTCATGGGGGAATTATAAGAAACCCTCGGTGTAATAAGTTGTAGGCTATTCCCATGGACAGAACTGTTGTAATAAGTTTGTTTACAACGTTTTAGAGCAAACGGAATTGTTTTATTCCGTGCGAAAGGCGTACTTTATCAGAAATTTAGGTAAACTCTTATTGCAGGGCTAAGTTCTCACTAGGTCTCATTGGGAACTATAAGAAACCCTCGTTGTAATAAGTTGTAGGCTATTCCCATGGACAGAACTGTTGTAATACATTTGTTTACAACGTTTTAGAGCAAACAGAATCGTTTTATTCCATGCAAAAGGAGTACTTTATAACAAATTGAGGTGAACTCTTATTGCGGATTTATGTTTTCACTAGGTCTCAGGGGGAACTATAAGAAACCCTCGTTGTAATAAGTTGTAGGCTATTCCCATGGACAGAACTGTTGTAATAAGTTTGTTTACAACGTTTTAGAGCAAACGGAAATGTTTTATTCCATGCGAAAGGCGTACTTTATAAGAAATTTAGGTAAACTCTTATTGCGGGGCTAAGTTCTCACTAGGTCTAATAGGGAACTATAAGAAACCCTCGTTGTAATAAGTTGTAGGCTATTCCCATGGACAGAACTGGTTTAATACATTTGTTTACAACGTTTTAGAGCAAACAGAATCGTTTTATTCCATGCAAAAGGAGTACTTTATAACAAATTGAGGTGAACTCTTATTGCGGGTTTAAGTTTTTACTAAGTTTCATGGGAAACTATAAATAAACCCTCGGTGTAATAAGTTCTAGGCTGTTTCCATGGACAGAACTGTTCTAATAAGTTTGTTTACAACGTTTTAGAGCAAACGAAGTCGTTTTATTCCGTGCGAAAGGCGTACTTTATAAGAAATTGAGGTGAACTCTTCTAGCAGGGCTAAGTTTTCACAAAGTTTCATGGGGAACTATAAAAAACCCTCGGTGTAAAAAGTTCTAGGCTGTTCCCTTGGACAGAACTGTTGTAATACGTTTGTTTACGACGTTTTAGAGCAAACGGAATCGTTTTATTCCATGCAAAAGGCGTACTTTATAAGTAATTGAGGTGATGTCTTATTGCAGGGCTAAGTTTTCACTAAGTTTCATAGGGGAACTATAAAAAACCCTCGGTGTAATATGTTCTAGGCTGTTCCCATGGACAAAACTGTGGTCATACGTTTGTTTACAACGTTTTAGAGCAAACAAAATTGTTTTAAACCAAGCAAAAGGCGTACTTTATAAGAAATTGAGGTGAACACTTATTCAAGGGCTAAGTTTTCACTAAGTCTCATGGGGAACTATAAGAAGCCCTTGGTGTAATAAGTTCTAGGCTGTTCCCATGAACAGAACTGTTGTAATAAGTTTGTTTACAACGTTTTAGAGCAAACGGAATCGTTTTATTACGTGCAAAAGGCGTACTTTATAAGAAATTCAGTTTTCAGTTTCAGTTTCATTGATTTAAAATTTCACACATACAATATTAAATTATAACAGAAATATTTACAGAATATTTTAAAGAATCTAAATAAAGAAAAATATAAATAAATCAAGAATCTTAACTATTGAGTGTGAAATTTCTTAAAGGAGGAACTCTCTAAGTAGATAAACTAACGAGAAGAGAGCCCCCCTATTGGATCTGTAGATTTAGAAAAAATGGAAATAGTTCGAAATTAATATTAATATTGGGTCGGATCAAAAGCAATTATGAACAAAGAGTGGGATGTTATTTAAATATTTATCACTTTATAAAATTTCTATCAAATGTGACTTCAGTTTCGTTTTGAACATATTTTTAGTTTTAGCACTTCTGATATGATCTGGCAATTCATTCCAGAGTTTTGCTCCAAGATACCCTAAAGAGTTTAAGCCATATCTAACTGTGTTTTTTTGATTCAAGTATAAATTGCCTCTACTAGCTTGCCTGGTAGAATATTGATGAACATATGAACTCAAGCAGAAGAAATTATGAAAGCAACTAGGAGATATTTTGTGAATTGATTCATAGACAAAAGTTAAGAGTTTTAAATGGAAAACATCAGAGAGTTTAAGAATCTTTAGATCTTTGAAAATGGGAGAAAAATGCGAATTAGATGATTCAAATGAGATGGCCCTGACAACCTTTTTTTGTAATTTGAAAATAGGATCAATATACGTTGTGCAAGTACTCCCCCAAACAGTTATTCCATATTGCAAAAATGATAAAAATAAAGCGTTATACAAGCATAACAAAGTGTTCAATGGCACAAAGTTCCTTATCTTAAAAAACATTCCACATATTCTGGCAAGTTTTTTTGACAGTTGATTAAGATGATGTTTCCAGCTAATATTCTCATCAAGAAGTACTCCCAAGAACTTTATAAATTTCACTCTATTAATTGGTTTTTTGCCTATTTTAATATTAATGTCAGAAGGAACTTTAATTGACATAGAATGAAATAAAATAAAATTTGTTTTTTCAATGTTCAGTGAGAGTTTGTTGGCATTGAGCCATTTCATCACAAATTTTAGTTCCTTGTTAACAGTTTTAACTAAATGGGTCAAATTTCCATCTTCAAGATAGATGTTAGTATCATCAGCAAATAGATAAAATTTTAATTTAGTTGAAGCAAGAGGTAGGTCATTAATATATATCAAGAAGAGTAATGGGCCCAAGACTGATCCTTGAGGGACACCACAGTTTACTGTAAGCAGGCTGGAATTTTGTCCATTAATTGACACATATTGTTTTCTTTGAAAAAGGTAAGATTTGAACCAGTCTAAAGCACAACCACGGATACCATAATAATCAAGCTTAGACAATAATATTTGATGGTTGACAGTATCAAATGCCTTTTGTAAATCAATGAAAACGCCGCATCCAAATTTTTTGCAATCCAATGTGCTTCTAATTGATTCAGTCATGCTAATGAAAGCATGATCAATGGACCTATTTTCTTGAAACCCAAACTGTAAAGAATAAAAAATATTATGGACCTCAAGAAATCTATAAAGTCTTTTATACATTAGTTTTTCAAACAATTTACTAAATATAGGGAGAAGAGAAATAGGCCTGTAATTTGATGGTAGTTCTGGATCTCCTTTCTTAAAGAGAGATATAACTTTTGCTACTTTCAATTTATTAGGAAAAATGCCAACCTGAAATGACTTATTAACAAGTGATGCAAGACATGGGGAGATGGAGGAACCAATTATTTTGAGCATTTTTATAGGAATACTATTAGGACCAACTGATTTTGAAGAGTCCAACAGATTAATCAAGTCCAAAATTTCCTCACTGGTTACAGGGGAAAGAAACAATGAAGCAGGATTTCTATTTTGTAAATAGTCCAGAGGCGATTTTGGTGTTTTAGGAATTTTGGATGTAATTTTATCTGCAACAGTAGTAAAAAAATTATTGAAGATGTTTGACATATCAGAGGGATCAGAAGTTATGTTACCAAAATCATCCTTAATTTTATTGATAGTGGAAGGGGTAGTAGACTTTTGAGAGATTATTGTTTTAATGCCAGACCATAGTTTTTTCATGTTATTATTATTCTCATGGAAATAGTTATAGTAATATCTTGCTTTACTTTGTTTGATTTCATTAGAAACCCGATTCCTAAATTTTTTATAAAGAGTAAGGTTGTTAGCAGATTTATTCTTCTTTAGCTTATGTAAGATTTTGTCTCTAATTTTCATCATTTTTTGTATTTTACAATTAATCCATGGTTTATTTTTAAACTTGATTTCTTTCTTACTACGTTTAGTTATTGGTGCATGTTTACTTGACAAAGAACTAAGTACTTCCAAAAACCTATCAAATTTTTCATTGACATCCATATTATCGAATTCTAAAAATGATAGATCAAGATTGTTGAAATCTTCAATAAAGTTTTGCTCATTTAGCTTAGAAAAATCATGTTTAAAACTTACAGTTTCATTATAAACAATTTTGCTATTTTTCATGACCATAAATTGAGGGAAGTGGTCAGAAATTTGAGTTAGGATATTACCACAAGTTAGATCTCCTATTGCATTTGTAAAAATATTGTCAATCACAGATTCAGATTGATCAGAGACTCTACTTGGATGATGAATGCAGGGTAAGAAGTTATTAACAGAGAGAAAATTAATAAAGTCATTTGTTGGTGTGTGAGAATCATAGTTGAGTAAGTTGATATTAAAGTCACCCATTATAAAAACCAGTTTGTTCAAAGATATCTTTGCAAAAATGTTTTCAAAGTGATCAGTAAGAGTTTCAATATCAGTACTAGGGTGTCTGTAAACACAACAGAATAGCATATTTTTACTTTTTTTATTGTCAATTTCTACCCAAACAGTTTCAAAATCTGAGTTAGAGATGTTCAGGTCATTCCTATGGATTGCTGTAAGTGATGATTTAATATATAAACCAACTCCACCATTTTGGCTTGAAGAAGAAGTCTTATACAATGTGTAACCTGGAATGTCAACATTAGTTGTAATGGGATGGTTATCACTATCCCAAATTTCAGAAACACCAATTACATCAGGATGGAAAGTAAGTTGATTGCATAATGCTATCAATTCCTCATGATGGCAAGAAAGGCTTCGTATATTATTGTGCAGAACAGAAAGATCTGATGAAGAATAGTGCAAGGATGAAAGCTCTGGCAGTGTGAAATAACGAGAATCAAGAGTTTGAGGCATCTGCTCATCAATATCATAATCGCTTAAATTAGGCAAGTTAGTGAGATGTGAAGTAATTTCATAAGTGGGCGTGCAATCTGCAAAGCACGGTGATTTTAAATCAAAGACCTTAAGGAAGTCCTCATTTTCTTCGTTGCCAAATGGAAATATTGATGCATTTTTATTGATTTCACAATTTATACAATACCAAGGTACATTATCCATTTCCTTAGAAAGATTATCAAATTCTGCATTGGAAATATTGTTGCATTTTGCATGTATCCAAAAACAACATTTGCTGCATTGAATAGATTTTTGATTTCTTGTAACATTTTTTTGGCAAACCCCACATGGGAATTTAGGACTACCTATTCTGCTGGCCATAGCTATTTAAACTTGTGACGAAAAGGAAGATTTTATTTGAAACTAACTGAAAAAAAGAAAAAAGAAAAATTGAAACAAACACAAAAAATTTAGGCCTTACTTTAAGTTCATTCTTTAATAAAAACTTCATTGTCACTTATGTTGCTAGAAATTCTTTCTTGATCATTCAGTTTTGCAGTTGCAGCATCGTCGGGTGGTTTACTCAGCTTCTTTATCACCAATCGATCTCTCACAAGGAATGCTTGTTTCCCCTCTTTTCTGGCTGCTAACATGTCTGGAATGAGTGATGCCCTTTTTGCCAACACTCTGTCTGAGAAATCATCTCTGAAGGAAACTCCATGTGGCCGACTCTTTCTTGCTGCTTGGATTATAGCATCTTTCTGCTTCCAGTTTAGAAGCTTCGCTACAATCGGTCTTGGCTCATCCGGATTTTTTCTTCTGGTGCCATCACGTGTTTTTCTTCCCCCATCTTTAGGCCCTACCCTGTGGGCTCGTTCAATGACAATTTCATCCTTTATTCCTAATTTATCAGCAATTGCAGCTTTCAGTTTCACCTCTGAAGCAGCGTAGTCTTCGGAAGACTCTTCGGGAATGCCAAAAACTTTAATGTTATTCCTACGACTCCGGTTTTCTAGGTCGTCTGCTTTTTCAATAACCTTTCCCAAATCACCCAGAGCACCTTCGACTAAATCAGACTGAGCTTCGATTTTTTCATCAACGCCAGTAAGTTTCTCTTTAATTTCGTCAACGTCTTTTTGACTAAACTGAAGACTTGTCTTTATGTCATTAACTTCATTCTTCAATAATCCGAGCTCAGCTTTAACATCGTTTACGAGCATTTCAACAACCGTTCTGTAGGCCTTGGCCTGAACGTCCATCATTTCTCGAATGAACTCTCGAACTGGAATTTCCTTAGTAGCCATTGTATTGAATAATATTGAATTAGACTGAACTGAAATACATTATTAAAGTAAAATAAGCGTAAAAATCTTCTAGGAACCAACCCAAAAGTTTTAAATAGCTGGTGATTTGCGAACGCGTGCTGTAACATGACCGTCCGCCATCTTGCTTGCAGAAATTGAGGTGAACTCTTATTAAGGGGCAAAGTTTTCACTAAGTTTCATGGGAAACTATAAAAAAACCCTCGGTGTAATATGTTCTAGGCTGTTTGCATGGACAGAACTGTTGTAATACGTTTGTTTACAACGTTTTAGAGCAAACAGAATCGTTTTATTCCATGGGAAATGCATACTTTATAAGTAATTGAGGTGATGTCTTATTGCAGGGCTAAGTTTTCACTAAGTTTCATAGGGGAACTATAAAAAACCCTCGGTGTAATATGTTCTAGGCTGTTCCCATGGACAAAACTGTTGTCATACGTTTGTTTACAACGTTTTAGAGCAAACGAAATTGTTTTAAACCAAGCAAAAGGCGTACTTTATAAGAAATTGAGGTGAACACTTATTCAAGGGCAAAGTTTTCACTAATTCTCATGGGGAACTATAAGAAACCCTTGGTGTAATAAGTTCTAGGCTGTTCCCATGGACAGAACTGTTGTAAGAAGTTTGTTTACAACGTTTTAGAGCAAACGGAATCGTTTTATTCCGTGCAAAAGGCGTACTTTATAAGAAATTGAGGTGAACTCTTATTACGGGCTAAGTTTTCACTAAGTTTCATGGGAAACTATAAATAAACCCTCGATGTAATATGTTCTAGGCTGTTTCCATGGACAGAATTGTTGTAATACGTTTGTTTCAAACGTTTTAGAGCAAACGGAATCGTTTTATTCCATGGGAAATGCATACTTTATAAGAAATTGAGGTGAACACTTATTCAAGGGCTAAGTTTTCACTAAGTCTCATGGGGGAATTATAAGAAACCCTCGGTGTAATAAGTTCTAGCCTGTTCCCATGGACAGAACTGTTGTAATACGTTTGTTTAAAACGTTTTAGAGCAAACGGAATTGTTTTAAACCATTCAGAAGGCGTACTTTATAAGAAATTGAGGTGAACTCTTATTGCGGGGCTAAGTTTTCACTAAGTCTCATGGGGGAATTATAAGAAACCCTCGGTGTAATAAGTTCTAGCCTGTTCCCATGGACAGAACTGTTGTAATACGTTTGTTTAAAACGTTTTAGAGCAAACGGAATCATTTTATTCCGTGCGACAGGCGTACTTTATAAGAATTTGGGGTGAACTCTTATGGCGGGGCTAAATTTTACTTTAAGTTTCATGGGGAACAATAAGAAAACCTCAAAGTAATAAGTTCTAGGCTATTCCCATGGACAGGACATTTGTAATACGTTTGTTTACAACGTTTTAGAGCAAACGGAATCGTTTCATGCCATGCAAAAGGCGTACTTTATAAGAAATGAAGGTAAACTCTTATTGCGGGGCTAAGTTCTCACTAGGTCTCAGGGGGGACAATAAGAAACCCTCGTTGTAATATGTTGTAGGCTATTCCCATGGACAGAACTGTTGTAATAAGTTTGTTTACAACGTTTTAGAGCAAACGGAATTGTTTTATTCCATGCGAAAGGCGTACTTTATCAGAAATTTAGGTAAACTCTTATTGCAGGGCTAAGTTCTCACTAGGTCTCATGGGGAACTATAAGAAACCCTCGTTGTAATAAGTTGTAGGCTATTCCCATGGACAGAACTGTTGTAATACGTTTATTTACAACGTTTTAGAGCAAACAGAATCGTTTTATTCCATGCAAAAGGAGTACTTTATAACAAATTGAGGTGAACTCTTATTGCGGGTTTATGTTTTCACTAGGTCTCAGGGGGAACTATAAGAAACCCTCGTTGTAATAAGTTGTAGGCTATTCCCATGGACAGAACTGTTGTAATAAGTTTGTTTACAACGTTTTAGAGCAAACGGAATTGTTTTATTCCGTGCGAAAGGCGTACTTTATAAGAAATTGAGGTGAACTCTTATTGCGGGGCTAAGTTCTCACTAGGTCTATTAGGGAACTATAAGAAACCCTCGTTGTAATAAGTTGTAGGCTATTCCCATGGACAGAACTGGTTTAATACATTTGTTTACAACGTTTTAGAGCAAACAGAATCGTTTTATTCCATGCAAAAGGAGTACTTTATAACAAATTGAGGTGAACTCTTATTGCGGGTATAAGTTTTTACTAAGTTTCATGGGAAACTATAAATAAACCCTCGGTGTAATAAGTTCTAGGCTGTTTCCATGGACAGAACTGTTCTAATAACTTTGTTTACAACGTTTTAGAGCAAACGAAGTCGTTTTATTCCGTGCGAAAGGCGTACTTTATAAGAAATTGAGGTGAACTCTTCTAGCAGGGCTAAGTTTTCACAAAATTTCATGGGGGACTATAAAAAACCCTCGGTGTAAAAAGTTCTAGGCTGTTCCCATGGACAGAACTGTTGTAATACGTTTGTTTACGACGTTTTAGAGCAAACGGAATCGTTTTATTCCATGCAAAAGGCGTTTTTTATAAGTAATTGAGGTGATGTCTTATTGCAGGGCTAAGTTTTCACTAAGTTTCATAGGGGAACTATAAAAAACCCTCGGTGTAATATGTTCTAGGCTGTTCCCATGGACAAAACTGTGGTCATACGTTTGTTTACAACGTTTTAGAGCAAACAAAATTGTTTTAAACCAAGCAAAAGGCGTACTTTATAAGAAATTGAGGTGAACACTTATTCAAGGGCTAAGTTTTCACTAAGTCTCATGGGGAACTATAAGAAACCCTTGGTGTAATAAGTTCTAGGCTGTTCCCATGAACAGAACTGTTGTAATAAGTTTGTTTACAACGTTTTAGAGCAAACGGAATCGTTTTATTACGTGCAAAAGGCGTACTTTATAAGAAATTGAGGTGAACTCTTATTAAGGGGCAAAGTTTTCACTAAGTTTCATGGGAAACTATAAAAAAACCCTCGGTGTAATATGTTCTAGGCTGTTTGCATGGACAGAACTGTTGTAATACGTTTGTTTACAACGTTTTAGAGCAAACAGAATCGTTTTATTCCATGGGAAATGCATACTTTATAAGAAATTGAGGTGAACACTTATTCAAGGGCTAAGTTTTCACTAAGTCTCATGGGGAACTATAAGAAACCCTTGGTGTAATAAGTTTTAGGCTGTTCCCATGAACAGAACTGTTGTTATAAGTTTGTTTACATCGTTTTAGAGCAAACGGAATCGTTTTATTCCTTGCAAAAGGCGTACTTTATAAGAAATTGAGGTTCAACTCTTATTACGGGGCAAAGTTTTCACTAAATTTCATGGGAAACTATAAAAAAAACCTCGGTGTGATATGTTCTAGGCTGTTTGCATGGACAGAACTGTTGTAATATGTTTGTTTACAACGTTTTAGAGCAAACAGAATCGTTTTATTCCATGGAGAAATGCATACTGTATAAGAAATTGAGGTGAACTCTTATTGCGGGGCTAAGTTTTTACTTAGTTTCATGGGGAACTATACAAAACCCTCGGTGTAATATTTTCTAGGCTGTTCCCATGCACAGAACTGTTGTAATACGTTTGTTTACAATGTTTTAGAGCAAACGGAATTGTTTTAATCCATGCAAAAGGCGTACGTTATAAGAAATTGAGGTGAACACTTATTCCAGGGCTAAGTTCTCACTAAGTCTCATTGGGAACTATAAGAAACCCTCGGTGTAATAAGTTCTAGGCTGTTTCCATGGACAGAACTGTTGTAATACGTTTATTTACAACATTTTAGAGAAAACGGAATTGTTTTTTTCCGTGCGAAAGGCGTACTTTATAAGAAATTGAGGTGAACTCTTATTGCAGGGCTAAGTTTTCACTAAGTTTCATGGGGAATTTTAAGAAACCCTCGAAGTAATAAGTTCTAGGCTGTTCCCATGGACGGAACTGTTGTAATACGTTTGTTTACGAGTTTTAGAGCAAACGGAATCGTTTTATTCCATGCAAAAGGCGTACTTTATAAGTAATTGAGGTGATCTCTTATTGCAGGGCTAAGTTTTCACTAAGTTTCATAGGGCAACTATAAAAAACCCTCGGTGTAATATGTTCTAGGCTGTTCCAATGGACAAAACTGTTGTCATACGTTTGTTTACAACGTTTTAGAGCAAACGAAATTGTTTTAAACCAAGCAAAAGGCGTACTTTATGCGAAATTGAGGTGAACACTTATTCAAGGGCAAAGTTTTCACTAAGTCTCATGGGGAACTATAAGAAACCCTTGGTGTAATAAGTTCTAGGCTGTTCCCATGGACAGAACTGTTGTAATAAGTTTGTTTACAACGTTTTAGAGCAAACGGAATCGTTTTATTCCGTGCAAAAGGCGTACTTTATAAGAAATTGAGGTGAACTCTTATTACGGGCTAAGTTTTCACTAAGTTTCATGGGAAACTATAAATAAACCCTCGATGTAATATGTTCTAGGCTGTTTCCATGGACAGAATTGTTGTAATACGCTTGTTTCAAACGTTTTAGAGCAAACGGAATCGTTTTATTCCGTGCAAAAGGCGTACTTTATAAAAAAATTTAGGTGAACTCTTCTAGCAGGGCTAAGTTTGCACAAAGTTTCATGGGGAACTATAAGAAACCCTCGGTGTAATAAGTTCTAGGTTGTTCCCAGGGAGAGAACTGTTGTAATACGTTTGTTTACAACGTTTTAGAGCAAACAGAATCGTTTTATTCCGTGCGAAAGGCATACTTTATAAGAAATTGAGGTGAACTCTTTTTGCGGGCCAAGTTTTTACTAAGTTTCATGGGGAACTATAAGAAACCCTCGGTGTAATAAGTTCTAGGCTGTTCCCATGGACAGAACTGTTGTAATATGTTTGTTTATAACGTTTTAGAGCAAACGGAATCGTTTTATTCCATGCAAAAGGCGTACTTTATAAGAAACTGAGGTAAAATCTTATTGCGGGGCTAAGTTTTTACTAAGTTTCATGAGAAACTATAAAAAAACCCTCGGTGTAATATGTTCTACGCTCTTCCCATGGACAGAACTGTTGTTATACGTTTGTTTACAACGTTTTAGAGCAAACCGAATTTTTTTAAACCATTCAAAAGGTGTACTTTATAAGAAATTGAGGTGAACTCTTATTTTGGGGCTAAGTTTTCACTAAGTTTCATAGGGAACTATAACAACCCTCGGTGGAATAAGTTCTACGCTGTTCCAATGGACAGAACTGATGTAATACGTTTGTTTACAGCGTTTTAGAGCAAGCAGAATCGTTTTATTCCAGGCGAAAGGAGTACTTTATCAAAAATTCAGGTCAACTCTTACTGCAGGGCTAAGTTTCTACTAAGTTTCATGGGGAACTACAAGAAACCCTCGAAGTAATAAGTTCTATGCTGTTCCAATGGACAGAACTGTTGTAATAAGTTTGTTTACAACGTTTTAGAGCAAACGGAATTAATTTATTCCGTGCGAAAAGCATACTTTATAAGAAATTTAGGTAAACTCTTATTGCGGGGCTAAGTTCTCACTAGGTCTCATGGGGAACTATAAGTAACCCTCGTTGTAATAAGTTGTAGGCTATTCCCATGGACAGAACTGTTGTAATACGTTTGTTTACAACGTTTTAGAGCAAACAGAATCGTTTTATTCCATGCAAAAGGAGTACTTTATAACAAATTGAGGTGAACTCTTATTGCGGGGCTAAGTTTTCACTAAGTTTCATGGGAAACTATAAATAAACCCTCGGTGTAATATGTTCTTGGCTGTTTCCATGGACAGAACTGTTGTAATACGTTTGTTTACAACGTTTTAGAGCAAACAGAATCGTTTTATTCCATGGGAAATGCATACTTTATAAGAAATTTAGGTGAACTCTTATTGCGGGGCTAAGTTTTTACTTAGTTTCATGAGGAACTATACAAAACCCTCGGTGTAATATGTTCTAGGCTGTTCCCATGCACAGAACTGTTGTAATACGTTTGTTTACAACGTTTTAGAGCAAACAGAATTGTTTTAATCCATGCAAAAGGCGTACTTTATAAGAAATTGAGGTGAACACTTATTCCGGGTCTAAGTTCTCACTAAGTCTCATGGGGAACTATAAGAAACCCTCGGTGTAATAAGTTTTAGGTTGTTTCCATTGACAGAACTGATGTAATACGTTTGTTTATAACGTTTTAGAGCAAACGGAATCGTTTTATTTCATGCGAAAGGAGTACTTTATAAAAAATTCAGGTGAACTCTTATTGCGGGGCTAAGTTTCTACCTAGGTTCATGGGGAACTATAAGAAACCCTGAAAGTAATAAGTTCTAGGCTGTTCCAATGGACAGAACTGTTGTAATACGTTTGTTTACGACATTTTAGAGCAAACAGAATCGTTTTATTCCATGCAAAAGGCGTACTTTATAAGAAATTGAACTGATCTCTTATTGCAGGGCTAAGTTTTCACTAAGTCTCATGGGGGAACTATAAGAAACCCTCGGTGTAATAAGTTCTAGGCTGTTCCCATGGACAGAACTGTTGTAATACGTTTGTTTACAACGTTTTAGAGCAAACAGAATCGTTTTATTCCGTGCAAAAGGCGTACTTTATAAGTTATTGAGGTGATCTCTTAATGTAGGTCTAAGTTTTCACTAAGTCTCATGGGGAACTATAAGAAACCCTTGGTGTAATAAGTTCTAGGCTGTTCCCATGGACAGAACTGTTGTAATAAGTTTGTTTACAACGTTTTAGAGCAAACGGAATCGTTTTATTCCGTGCAAAAGGCGTACTTTATAAGAAATTGAGGTGAACTCTTATTACGGGCTAAGTTTTCACTAAGTTTCATGGGAAACTATAAATAAACCCTCGATGTAATATGTTCTAGGCTGTTTCCATGGACAGAATTGTTGTAATACGTTTGTTTCAAACGTTTTAGAGCAAACGGAATCGTTTTATTCCGTGCAAAAGGCGTACTTTATAAAAAAATTTAGGTGAACTCTTCTAGCAGGGCTAAGTTTGCACAAAGTTTCATGGGGAACTATAAGAAACCCTCGGTGTAATAAGTTCTAGGTTGTTCCCATGGACAGAACTGTTGTAATACGTTTGTTTACAACGTTTTAGAGCAAACAGAATCGTTTTATTCCGTGCAAAAGGCATACTTTATAAGAAATTGAGGTGAACTCTTTTTGCGGGGCCAAGTTTTTACTAAGTTTCATGGGGAACTATAAGAAACCCTCGGTGTAATAAGTTCTAGGCTGTTCCCATGGACAGAACTGTTGTAATATGTTTGTTTACAACGTTATAGAGCAAACGGAATTTTTTTAAACCATTCAAAAGGTGTGCTTTATAAGAAATTGAGGTGAACTCTTATTGCGGGGCTAAGTTTTCACTAAGTTTCATGGGAAACTATAAAAAAACCCTCGGTGTAATATGTTCTAGGCTGTTTGCATGGACAGAAATGTTGTAATACGTTTGTTTACAACGTTTTAGAGCAAACAGAATCGTTTTATTCCATGCAAAAGGAGTACTTTATAACAAATTGAGGTGAACTCTTATTGCGGGGCTAAGTTTTCACTAAGTTTCATGGGAAACTATAAATAAACCCTCGGTGTAATATGTTCTTGGCTGTTTCCATGGACAGAACTGTTGTAATACGTTTGTTTACAACGTTTTAGAGCAAACAGAATCGTTTTATTCCATGGGAAATGCATACTTTATAAGAAATTTAGGTGAACTCTTATTGCGGGGCTAAGTTTTTACTTAGTTTCATGAGGAACTATACAAAACCCTCGGTGTAATATGTTCTAGGCTGTTCCCATGCACAGAACTGTTGTAATACGTTTGTTTACAACGTTTTAGAGCAAACAGAATTGTTTTAATCCATGCAAAAGGCGTACTTTATAAGAAATTGAGGTGAACACTTATTCCGGGTCTAAGTTCTCACTAAGTCTCATGGGGAACTATAAGAAACCCTCGGTGTAATAAGTTTTAGGTTGTTTCCATTGACAGAACTGATGTAATACGTTTGTTTATAACGTTTTAGAGCAAACGGAATCGTTTTATTTCATGCGAAAGGAGTACTTTATAAAAAATTCAGGTGAACTCTTATTGCAGGGCTAAGTTTTCACTAAGTCTCATGGGGGAACTATAAGAAACCCTCGGTGTAATAAGTTCTAGAATGTTCCCATGCAAAGAAATGTTGTAATACGTTTGTTTACATCGTTTTAGAGCAAACGGAATTGTTTTAATCCATGCGAAAGGCGTACTTTATAAGAAATTGAGGTGAACACTTATTCCAGGGCTAAGTTCTCACTAAGTCTGATGGGGAACTATAAAAAACCCTCGGTGTAATAAGTTCTAGGCTGTTCCCATGGACAGAACTGTTGTAATAAGTTTGTTTACAAGGTTTTAGAGCAAACGGAATCGTTTTATTCCTTGGGAAAGGCGTACTTTATAAGAAATTGAGGTGAACTCTTCTAGCAGGGCTAAGTTCTCACAAAGTTTCATGGGGAACTATAAGAAACCCTCGAAGTAATAAGTTCTAGGCTGTTCCCATGGACAGAACTGTTGTAATACGTTTGTTTACAACGTTTTAGAGCAAGCAGAATCGTTTTATTCAATGCAAAAGGCATACTTTATAAGAAATTGAGGTGAACTCTTATTGCAGGGCAAAGTTTTCACTAAGTTTCATGGGGAACTATAAGAAACCCTTGGTGTAATAAGTTCTAGGCTGTTCCCATGGACAGAACAGTTGTAATACGTTTGTTTATATTGTTTTAGAGCAAACGGAATAGTTTTATTCCATGCGAAAGGCGTACTTTATAAGAAACTGAGGTGAAATCTTTATGCGGGGCTAAGTTTTTATTAAGTTTCATGGGGAACTAAAAAAAACCCTCGGAGTAATATGTTCTAGGCTCTTCCCATTTTTTAAACCATGCAAAAGGCGTACTTTAAAAGAAGTTGTTGTGAACACTTATTCCGGGGCTAAGTTTTCACTAAGTCTCATTGGGAACTATAAGAAACCCTCGGTGTAATAAGTTCTAGGCTGTTCCCATGGACAGAACTGTTGTAACAACTTTGTTTACAACGTTTTAGAGCAAACGGAATCGTTTTATTCCGTGCGAAAGGCTTACTTTATAAGAAATTGAGGTGAACTCTTATTTTGGGGCTAAGTTTTCACTAAGTTTCATGGGGAACTATAAGAACCCTCGGTGTAATAAGTTCTACGCTGTTCCAATGGACAGAACTGATGTAATACGTTTGTTTACAACGTTTTAGAGCAAGCAGAATCGTTTTATTCCAGGCGAAAGGAGTACTTTATCAAAAATTCAGGTCAACTCTTACTGCAGGGCTATGTTTCTACTAAGTTTCATGGGGAACTATAAGAAACCCTCGAAGTAATAAGTTCTAGGCTGTTCCAATGGACAGAACTGTTGTAATAAGTTTGTTTACAACGTTTTAGAGCAAACGGAATGAATTTATTCCGTGCGAAAAGCGTACTTTATAAGAAATTTAGGTAAACTCTTATTGCGGGGCGAGGTTCTCACTAGGTCTCATGGGGAACTATAAGTAACCCTCGTTGTAATAAGTTGTAGGCTATTCCCATGGACAGAACTGTTGTAATACGTTTGTTTACAACGTTTTAGAGCAAACAGAATTGTTTTATTCCATGCAAAAGGAGTACTTTATAACAAATTGAGGTGAACTCTTCTTGCGGGGCTAAGTTTTCACTAAGTTTCATGGGAAACTATAAATATACCCTCGGTGTAATATGTTGAAGGCTGTTTCCATGGACAGAACTGTTGTAATACGTTTGTTTACAACGTTTTAGAGCAAACAGAATCGTTTTATTCCATGGGAAATGCATACTTTATAAGAAATTTAGGTGAACTCTTATTGCGGGGCTAAGTTTTTACTTAGTTTCATGGGGAACTATACAAAACCCTCGGTGTAATATGTTCTAGGGTGTTCCCATGCACAGAACTGTTGTAATACGTTTGTTTACAACGTTTTAGAGCAAACAGAATTGTTTTAATCCATGCGAAAGGCGTACTTTATAAGAAATTTAGGTGAACACTTATTCCAGGGCTAAGTTCTCACTAAGTCTCATGGGGAACTATAAGAAACCCTCGGTGTAATAAGTTTTAGGCTGTTTCCATGGACAGAACTGATGTAATACGTTTGTTTATAACGTTTTAGAGCAAACGGAATCGTTTTATTTCATGCGAAAGGAGTACTTTATAAAACATTCATGTGAACTCTTATTGCGGGGCTAAGTTTTTAACAAGTTTCATGGGGAACTATAAGAAACCCTGAAAGTAATAAGTTCTAGTTTGTTCCCATGGTCAGAACTGTTGTAATACGTTTGTTTACGACATTTTAGAGCAAACAGAATCGTTTTATTCCATGCAGAAGGCGTACTTTATAAGAAATTGAACTGATCTCTTATTGCAGGGCTAAGTTTTCACTAAGTCTCATGGGGGAACTATAAGAAACCCTCGGTGTAATAAAATCTAGGCTGTTCCCATGGACAGAACTGTTGTAATACGTTTGTTTACAACGTTTTAGAGCAAACAGAATCGTTTTATTCCGTGCAAAAGGCGTACTTTATAAGAAATTGAGGTGAACTCTTATTGCAGGGCAAAGTTTTCACTCAGTTTCATGGGGAATTTTAAGAAACCCTCGAAGTAATAAGTTCTAGGCTATTCCCATGGACAGAACTGTTGTAATACATTTGTTTACGACGTTTTAGAGCAAACGGAATCGTTTTATTCCATGCAAAAAGTGTACTTTATAAGTTATTGAGGTGATCTCTTAATGTAGGGCTAAGTTTTCACTAAGTTTCATAGTGGAACTATAAAAAACCCTCGGTGTAATATGTTATAGGCTGTTCCCATGGACAAAACTGTTGTCATACGTTTGTTTACAATGTTTTAGAGCAAACGAAATTGTTTTAAACCAAGCAAAAGGCGTACTTTATAAAAAATTGAGGTGAACACTTATTCAAGGGCTAAGTTTTCACTAAGTCTCATTGGGAACTTAAGAAACCCTTGGTGTAATAAGTTCTAGGCTGTTCCAATGGACAGAGCTGTTGTAATAAGTTTGTTTACAACGTTTTAGAGCAAACGGAATCGTTTTATTCCGTGCAAAAGGCGTACTTTATAAGAAATTGAGCTGAACTCTTCTAGCAGGGCTAAGTTTTCACTAAGTTTCATGAGGAACTTTAAGAAACCCTCGGTGTAATAAGTTCTAGGCTGTTCCCATGGACAGAACTGTTGTAATACGTTTGTTTTCAACGTTTTAGAGCAAACGAAATTATTTTAATCCAAGCAAAAGGCGTACTTTATAAGAAATTGAGGTGAACTTTTATTGCGGGGCTAAGTTCTCACTAGGTCTCAGGGGGAACTATAAGAAACCCTCGTTGTAATAAGTTTTAGGCTATTCCCTTGGACAGAACTGTTGTAATACGTTTGTTTACAACGTTTAAGAGCAAACAGAATCGTTTTATTCCATGCAAAAGGAGTACTTTATAAGAAAATGAGGTGAAATCTTATTGCGGGCCTAAGTTTTTTCTTATGTTTCATGGGAAACTATAAAAAAACCCTCGGTGTAATATGTTCTACGCTCTTCCCATGGACAGAACTGTTGTTATACGTTTGTTTACAACGTTTTAGAGCAAACGGAATTTTTTAAAACCATTCAAAAGGCGTACTTTTTAAGAAATTGAGGTGATCTCTTATTGCAGGGCTAAGTTTTCACTAAGTTTCATGGGAAACTATAAAAAAACCCTCGGTGTAATATGTTCTAGGCTGTTTGCATGGACAGAAATGTTGTAATACGTTTGTTTACAACGTTTTAGAGCAAACAGAATCGTTTTATTACATGGGAAATGCATACTTTATAAGAAATTGAGGTGAACTCTTATTACGGGGATGAGTTTTTACTTAGTTTTATCGGGAACTATACAAAACCCTCGGTGTAATATGTTCTAGGCTGTTCCCATGCACAGAAATGTTGTAATACGTTTGTTTACATCGTTTTAGAGCAAACGGAATTGTTTTAATCCATGCAAAGGCGTACTTTATAAGAAATTGAGGTGAACACTTATTCCAGGGCTAAGTTC
The DNA here is from genome assembly GCA_963924455.1 of Pelagia noctiluca. Lineage (NCBI taxonomy): Eukaryota > Metazoa > Cnidaria > Scyphozoa > Semaeostomeae > Pelagiidae > Pelagia > Pelagia noctiluca. Next base: position 4,763,696 of record OZ004334.1, on the reverse strand, counting down.
TCACTAAGTCTGACGGGGAACTATAAAAAACCCTCGGTGTAATAAGTTCTAGGCGGTTCCCATGGACAGAACTGTTGTAATAAGTTTGTTTATAACGTTTTATAGCAAACGGAGTCGTTTTATACCTTGGGAAAGGCGTACTTTATAAGAAATCGAGGTGAACTCTTCTAGCAGGGCTAAGTTCTCCCAAAGTTTCATGGAGAACTATAAGAAACCCTCGAAGTAATAAGTTCTAGGCTGTTCCCATGGACAGAACTGTTGTAATACGTTTGTTTACAACGTTTTAGGGCAAGCAGAATCGTTTTATTCAATGCGAAAGGCATACTTTATAAGAAATTGAGGTGAACTCTTATTGCGGGGCAAAGTTTTCACTAAGTTTCATGGGGAACTATAAGAAACCCTTGGTGTAATAAGTTGTAGGCTGTTCCCATGGACAGAACTGTTGTAATACGTTTGTTTATATTGTTTTAGAGCAAACGGAATCATTTTATTCCATGCGAAAGGCGTACTTTATAAGAAACTGAGGTGAAATCTTATGGCGGGGCTAAGTTTTTATTAAGTTTCATGGGGAACTAAAAAAAACCCTCGGAGTAATATGTTCTAGGCTATTCCCATGTCTTAAACCATGCAAAAGGCGTACTTTAAAAGAAGTTGTGGTGAACACTTATTCCGGGGCTAAGTTTTCACTAAGTCTCATTAAGAACTATAAGAAACCCTCGGTGTAATAAGTTCTAGGCTGTTCCCATGGACAGAACTGTTGTAACAACTTTGTTTACAACGTTTTAGAGCAAACGGAATCGTATTATTCCGTGCGAAAGGCTTACTTTATAAGAAATTGAGGTGAACTCTTCTAGCAGGGCTAAGTTTTCACTAAGTGTCATGGGGAACTATAAGAAATCCTCGGTGTAAAAAGTTCTACGCTGTTCCCATGGACAGAACTGATGTAATACGTTTGTTTACAACATTTTAGAGCAAACGGAATCGTTTTATTTCATGCGAAAGGAGTACTTTATAAAAATTCAGGTGAACTCTTATTGCGGGGCTAAGTTTCTACCTAGTTTCATGGTGAACTATAAGAAACCCTGAAAGTAATAAGTTCTAGGCTGTTTCCATGGACAGAACTGTTGTAATACGTTTGTTTACGACATTTTAGAGCAAACGGAATCGTTTTATTCCATGCAAAAGGCGAACTTTATAAGAAATTGAAGTGATCTCTTATTGCAGGGCTAAGTTTTCACTAAGTTTCATAGGGGAACTATAAACAACCCTTGGTGTAATATGTTCTAGGCTGTTCCAATTGACAAAACTGTTGTCATACGTTTGTTTACAACGTTTTAGAGCAAACAAAATCGTTTTATTTCATGGGAAATGCGTAGTTTATAAGAAATTTAGGTGAACTCTTATTACGGGGCTAAGTTCTCACTAAGTTTCATGGGGAGCTATAAGAAACCCGCGGTGTAATAAGTTCTAGGCTGTTCCCATGGACAGAACTGTTGTAATACGTTTGTTTACAACGTTTTAGAGCAAAAGGAATCGTTTTCTCAATGCGAAAGGCGTACTTTATAAGAAATTGAGGTGAACTCTTATTTTGGGGCTAAGTTTTCACTAAGTTTCATGGGGAACTATAAGAACCCTCGGTGGAATAAGTTCTACGCTGTTCCAATGGACAGAACTGATGTAATACGTTTGTTTACAGCGTTTTAGAGCAAGCAGAATCGTTTTATTCCAGGCGAAAGGAGTACTTTATCAAAAATTCAGGTCAACTCTTACTGCAGGGCTAAGTTTCTACTAAGTTTCATGGGGAACTACAAGAAACCCTCGAAGTAATAAGTTCTATGCTGTTCCAATGGACAGAACTGTTGTAATAAGTTTGTTTACAACGTTTTAGAGCAAACGGAATTAATTTATTCCGTGCGAAAAGCATACTTTATAAGAAATTTAGGTAAACTCTTATTGCGGGGCTAAGTTCTCACTAGGTCTCATGGGGAACTATAAGTAACCCTCGTTGTAATAAGTTGTAGGCTATTCCCATGGACAGAACTGTTGTAATACGTTTGTTTACAACGTTTTAGAGCAAACAGAATCGTTTTATTCCATGCAAAAGGAGTACTTTATAACAAATTGAGGTGAACTCTTATTGCGGGGCTAAGTTTTCACTAAGTTTCATGGGAAACTATAAATAAACCCTCGGTGTAATATGTTCTTGGCTGTTTCCATGGACAGAACTGTTGTAATACGTTTGTTTACAACGTTTTAGAGCAAACAGAATCGTTTTATTCCATGGGAAATGCATACTTTATAAGAAATTTAGGTGAACTCTTATTGCGGGGCTAAGTTTTTACTTAGTTTCATGAGGAACTATACTAAACCCTCGGTGTAATATGTTCTAGGCTGTTCCCATGCACAGAACTGTTGTAATACGTTTGTTTACAACGTTTTAGAGCAAACAGAATTGTTTTAATCCATGCAAAAGGCGTACTTTATAAGAAATTGAGGTGAACACTTATTCCGGGTCTAAGTTCTCACTAAGTCTCATGGGGAACTATAAGAAACCCTCGGTGTAATAAGTTTTAGGTTGTTTCCATTGACAGAACTGATGTAATACGTTTGTTTATAACGTTTTAGAGCAAACGGAATCGTTTTATTTCATGCGAAAGGCGTACTTTATAAGAAATTCAGGTGAACTCTTCTAGCAGGGCTAAGTTTTCACTAAGTTTCATGAGGAACTATAAGAAACCCTCGGTGTAATAAGTTCTAGGCTGTTCCCATGGACAGAACTGTTGTAATACGTTTGTTTTCAACGTTTTAGAGCAACTGGAATCGTTTTATTCCGTGCAAAAGTTGTACTTTTTAAGAAATTAAGTTGAACTCTTATTGCAGGGCTAAGTTTTCACTCAGTTTCATGGGGAATTTTAAGAAACCCTCGGAGTAATAAGTTCTAGGCTGTTCCCATGGACCGAACTGTTGTAATACATTTGTTTACGACGTTTTAGAGCAAACGGAATCGTTTTATTCCATGCAAAAGGCGTACTTTATAAGTTATTGAGGTGATCTCTTAATGTAGGGCTAGGTTTTCACTAAGTTTCATAGGGGAACTATAAAAAACCCTTGGTGTAATATGTTATAGGCTGTTCCCATGGACAAAACTGTTGTCATACGTTTGTTTACAATGTTTTAGAGCAAACGAAATTGTTTTTAACCAAGCAAAAGGCGTACTTTATAAAAAATTGAGGTGAACACTTATTCAAGGGCTAAGTTTTCACTAAGTCTCATGGGGAACTTAAGAAACCCTTGGTGTAATAATTTCTAGGCTGTTCTTATGGACAGAACTGTTGTAATAAGTTTGTTTACAACGTTTTAGAGCAAACGGAATCGTTTTATTCCGTGCAAAAGGCGTACTTTATAAGAAATTGAGGTGAACTCTTCTAGCAGGGCTAAGTTTTCACTAAGTTTCATGAGGAACTATAAGAAACCCTCGGTGTAATAAGTTCTAGGCTGTTCCCATGGACAGAACTGTTGTAATACGTTTGTTTTCAACGTTTTAGAGCAACTGGAATCGTTTTATTCCATGCAAAAGTTGTACTTTTTAAGAAATTAAGTTGAACTCTTATTGCAGGGCTAAGTTTTCCCTAAGTTTCATGGGGAACTAAAAGAAACCCTCGGAGTAATATGTTCTAGGCTGTTGCCATTGACAAAACTGTTGTCATACGTTTGTTTACAATGTTTTAGAGCAAACGAAATTATTTTAATCCAAGCAAAAGGCGTACTTTATAAGAAATTGAGGTGAACTCTTATTGCGGGGCTAAGTTCTCACTAGGTCTCAGGGGGAACTATAAGAAACCCTCGTTGTAATAAGTTGTAGGCTATTCCCATGGACAGAACTGTTGTATTACGTTTGTTTACAACGTTTTAGAACAAACGGAATCGTTTTATTCCGTGCAAAAGGTGTACTTTATAAGAAATTGAGGTGAACTCTTCTAGCTGGGCTAAGTTTTCACTAAGTTTCATGAGGAACTATAAAAACCCTCGGTGTAATAAGTTCTAGGCTGTTCCCATGGACAGAACTGTTGTAATACGTTTGTTTACGACGTTTTAGAGCAAAAAGAATCGTTTTCTTAATGCAAAAGGCGTACTTTATAAGAAATGAAGGTAAACTCTTATTGAGGGGCTAAGTTCTCACTAGGTCTCAGGGGGAACTATAAGAAACCCTCGTTGTAATAAGTTGTAGGCTATTCCCATGGACAGAACTGTTGTAATAAGTTTGTTTACAACGTTTTAGAGCAAACGGAATTAATTTATTCCATGTGAAAGGCGTACTTTATAAGAAATTTAGGTAAACTCTTATTGCGGGGCTAAGTTCTCACTAGGTCTCTTTGGGAACTATAAGAAACCCTCGGTGTAATAAGTTTTAGGCTGTTTCCATGGACAGAACTGATGTAATACGTTTGTTTACAACGTTTTAGAGCAAACGGAATCGTTTTATTTCATGCGAAAGGAGTACTTTATAAAATATTCAGGCGACCTCTTATTGCGGGGCTAAGTTTCTACCTAGTTTCATGGGGAACTATAAGAAACCCTGAAAGTGATAAGTTCTAGGCTGTTCCCATGGACAGAACTGTTGTAATACGTTTGTTTACAACGTTTTAGAGCAAACAGAATCGTTTTATTCCGTGCAAAAGGCGTACTTTATAAGAAATTGAGTTGAACTCTTATTGCAGGGCTAAGTTTTCACTCAGTTTCATGGGGAATTTTAAGAAACCCTCGAAGTAATAAGTTTTAGGCTGTTCCCATGGACAGAACTGTTGTAATACGTTTGTTTACGACGTTTTAGAGCAAACAGAATCGTTTTATTCCATGCAAAAGGCGTACTTTATAAGTTATTGAGGTGATCTCTTATTGTAGGGCTAAGTTTTCACTAAGTTTCATAGGGGAACTATAAAAAACCTTCGGTGTAATATGTTATAGGCTGTTCCCATGGACAAAACTGCTGTCATACGTTTGTTTACAATGTTTTAGAGCAAACGAAATTGTTTTAAACCAAGCAAAAGGCGTACTTCATAAAAAATTGAGGTGAACATTTATTCAAGGGCTAAGTTTTCACTAAGTCTCATTGGGAACTTAAGAAACCATTGGTGTAATAAGTTCTAGGCTGTTTCCATGGACAGAACTGATGTAATACGTTTGTTTACAACGTTTAAGAGCAAAAAACGGAATCGTTTTATTTCATGCGAAAGGAGTACTTTATAAAATATTCAGGTGAACTCTTATTGCGGGGCTAAGTTTCTACCTAGTTTCAAGGGGAACTATAAGAAACCCTGAAAGTAATAAGTTCTAGGCTGTTCCCATGGACAGAACTGTTGTAATACGTTTGTTTACGACATTTTAGAGCAAACGGAATCGTTTTATTCCATGCAAAAGGCGTACTTTATAAGAAATTGAACTGATCTCTTATTGCAGGGCTAAGTTTTCACTAAGTCTCATGGGGGAACCATAAGAAACCCTCGGTGTAATAAGTTCTAGGCTGTTCCCATGGACAGAACTGTTGTAATACGTTTGTTTACGACGTTTTAGAGCAAACGGAATCGTTTTATTCCATGCAAAAGGCGTACTTTATAAGTTATTGAGGTGATCTCTTATTGTAGGGCTAAGTTTTCATTAAGTCTCATGGGGGTACCATAAGAAACCCTCGGTGTAATAAGTTCTAGGCTGTTCCCATGGACAGAACTGTTGTAAACGTTTGTTTACAACGTTTTAGAGCCAACGGAATCGTTTTATTCCGTGCAAAAGGGGTACTTTATAACAAAATTGAGGTGAACTCTTATTGCAGGGCTAAGTTTTCACTCAGTTTCATGGGGAATTTTAAGAAACCCTCGAAGTAATAAGTTTTAGGCTGTTCCCATGGACAGAACTGTTGTAATACGTTTGTTTACGACGTTTTAGAGCAAACGGAATCGTTTTATTCCATGCAAAAGGCGTACTTTATAAGTTATTGAGGTGATCTCTTATTGTAGGGCTAAGTTTTCACTAAGTTTCATAGGGGAACTATCAAAAACCCTCGGTGTAATATGTTATAGGCTGTTCCAATGGACAAAACTGTTGTCATACGTTTGTTTACAATGTTTTAGAGCAAACGAAATTGTTTTAAACCAAGCAAAAGGCGTACTTTATAAAAAATTGAGGTGAACACTTATTCAAGGGCTAAGTTTTCACTAAGTCTCATGGGGAACTTAAGAAACCCTTGGTGTAATAAGTTCTAGGCTGTTCCCATGGACAGAACTGTTGTAATAAGTTTGTTTACAACGTTTTAGAGCAAACGGAATCGTTTTATTCCGTGCAAAAGGCGTACTTTATAAGAATTTGAGGTGAACTCTACTAGCAGGGCTAAGTTTTCACTAAGTTTCATGAGGAACTATAAGAAACCCTCGGTGTAATAAGTTCTAGGCTGTTCCCGTGGACAGAACTGTTGTAATACGTTTGTTTTCAACGTTTTAGAGCAATCGGAATCGTTTTATTCCGTGCAAGAGGCGTACTTTTTAAGAAATTGATTGGAACTCTTATTGCAGGGCTAAATTTTCACTAAGTTTCATGGGGAACTAAAAGAAACCCTCGGAGTAATAGTTCTAGGCTGTTCCCATTGACAAAACTGTTGTCATACGTTTGTTTACAATGTTTTAGAGCAAACGAAATTATTTTAATCCAAGCAAAAGGCGTACTTTATAAGAAATTGAGGTGAACACTTATTCAAGGGCTAAGTTATCACTAAGTCTCATGGGAAACTATAAGAAACCCTTGGTGTAATAAGTTCTAGGCTGTTCCCATGGACAGAACTGTTGTAATATATTTGATTACAACGTTTTAGAGCAAACGGAATCGTTTTATTCCGTGCAAAAGGAGTACTTTATAAGAAATTGAGGTGAACTCTTCTAGCAGGGCTAAGTTTTCACTAAGTTTCATGAGGAACTATAAGAAACCCTCGGTGTAATAAGTTGTAGGCTATTCCCATGGACAGAACTGTTGTAATAAGTTTGTTTACAACGTTTTAGAGCAAACAAAATTAATTTATTCCGTGCGAAAGGCGTACTTTATAAAAATTTAGGTAAATTCTTATTGCAGGGCTAAGTTCTCACTAGGTCTCATGGTGAACTATAAGAAACCCTCGTTGTAATAAGTTGTAGGCTATTCCCATGGACAGAACTGTTGTAATACGTTTGTTTACAACGTTTTAGAGCAAACAGAATCGTTTTATTCCATGCAAAAGGAGTACTTTATAACAAATTGAGGTGAACTCTTATTGCGGAGCTAAGTTTTCACTAAGTTTCATGGGAAACTAGAAATAAAACCTCGGTGAAATATGTTCTAGGCTGTTTCCATGGACAGAACTGTTGTAATACGTTTGTTTACAACGTTTTAGAGCAAACAGAATCGTTTATTCCATGGGAAATGCATACTTTATAAGAAATTGAGGTGAACTCTTATTGCGGGGCTAAGTTTTTACTTAGTTTCTTGGGGAACTATACAAAACCCTCGGTGTAATATGTTCTAGGCTGTTCCCATGCACAGAACTGTTGTAATACGTTTGTTAACAACGTTTTAGAGCAAACAGAATTGTTTTAATCCATGCGAAAGGCGTACTTTATAAGAAATTGAGCTGAACACTTATTCCGGGGCTAAGCTCTCACTAAGTCTCATGGGGATCTATAGGAAACCCTCGGTGTAATAAGTTTTAGGCTGTTTCCATGGACAGAACTGATGTAATACGTTTGTTTACAACGTTTTAGAGAAAACGGAATCGTTTTATTCCATGTGAAAGGCGTACTTTATAAGAAATTGAACTGATCTCTTATTGCAGGGCTAAGTTTTCATTAAGTCTCATGGGGGAACTATAAGAAACCCTCGGTGTAATAAGTTCTAGGCTGTTCCCATGGACAAAACTGTTGTAATACGTTTGTTTACAACGTTTTAGAGCAAACGGAATCGTTTTATTCCGTGCAAAAGGCGTACTTTATAAGAAATTAAGGTGAACTCTTATTGCAGGGCTAAGTTTTCACTCAGATTCATGGGAAACTAAAAGAAACCCTCGGAGTAATATGTTCTAGGCTGTTCCCATTGACAAAACTGTTGTCATACGTTTGTTTACAATGTTTAAGAGCAAACGAAATTATTTTAATCCAAGCAAAAGGCGTACTTTATAAGAAATTGAGGTGAACACTTAATCAAGGGCTAAGTTATCACTAAGTCTCATGGGGAACTATAAGAAACCCTTGGTGTAATAAGTTCTAGGCTGTTCCCATGGACAGAACTTTTGTAATATGTTTGTTTACATTGTTTTAGAGCAAACGTAATCGTTTTATTCCGTGCAAAAGGCGTACTTTATAAGAAATTGAGTTGAACTCTTCTAGCAGGGCTAAGTTTTCACTAAGTTTCATGAGGAACTATAAGAAACCCTCGGTGTAATAAGTTGTAGGCAATTCCCATGGACAGAACTGTTGTAATAAGTTTGTTTACAATGTTTCAGAGCAAACGGAATTAATTTATTCCGTGCGAAAGGCGTACTTTATAAGAAATTTAGGTAAACTCTTATTGCAGGGCTAAGTTCTCACTAGGTCTCATGGTGAACTATAAGAAACCCTCGTTGTAATAAGTTGTAGGCTATTCCCATGGACAGAACTGTTGTAATACGTTTTTTTACAACGTTTTAGAGCAAACAGAATCGTTTTATTCCATGCAAAAGGAGTACTTTATAACAAATTGAGGTGAACTCTTATTGCAGGGCTAAGTTTTCACTAAGTTTCATGGGAAACTATAAATAAACCCTCGGTGTTATATGTTCTAGGCTGTTTCAATGGACAGAACTGTTGTAATACGTTTGTTTACAACGTTTTAGAGCAAACGGAATCGTTTTATTCCGTGCAAAAGGCGTACTTTATAAGAAATTGAGGTGAACTCTTCTAGCAGGGCTAAGTTTTCACTAAGTTTCATGAGGAACTATCAGAAACCCTCGGTGTTATAAGTTCTAGGCTGTTCCCATGGACAGAACTGTTGTAATACGTTTGTTTACGACGTTTTAGAGCAAACGAAATCGTTTTATTCCATGCAAAAGGCGTACTTTATAAGTTATTGAGGTGATCTCTTATTGTAGGGCTAAGTTTTCACTAAGTTTCATAGGGGAACTAAAAAAACCCTCGGTGTAATATGTTATAGGCTGTTCCCATGGACAAAACTGTTGTCATACGTTTGTTTACAATGTTTTAGAGCAAACGAAATTGTTTTAAACCAAGCAAAAGGCGTACTTTATAAAAAATTGAGGTGAACACTTATTCAAGGGCTAAGTTTTCACTAAGTCTCATGGGAAACTATAAGAAACCCTTGGTGTAATAAGTTCTAGGCTGTTCCCATGGACAGAACTGTTGTAATATGTTAGTTTACAACGTTTTAGAGTAAACGGAATCGTTTTATTTCATGCGAAAGACGTACTTTATAAGAAATTGAGGTGAACTCTTATTGCGGGGCTAAGTTTTCACTAAGTTTCATGGAAAACTATAAAAAAACCCTCGGCTTTATATGTTCCAGGCTGTTCCCATGAACAGAACTGTTGAAATACGTTTGTTTACAACGTTTTAGAGCAAACAGAATCGTTTTATTCCATGCAAAAGGAGTACTTTATAAGAAATTGAGGTGAACACTTCTAGCAGGGCTAAGTTTTCATTAAGTTTCATGAGGAACTATAAGAAACCCTCGGTGTAATAAATTGTAGGCTATTCCCATGGACAGAACTGTTGTAATACGTTTGTTTTCAACGTTTTAGAGCAAACGGAATCGTTTTATTCCGTGCAAAAGGCGTACTTTTTAAGAAATTGAGTTGAACTCTTATTGCAGGGCTAAATTTTCACTAAGTTTCATGGGAAACTAAAAGAAACCCTCGGAGTAATATGTTCTAGGCTGTTCCCATTGACAAAACTGTTGTCATACGTTTGTTTACAATGTTTTAGAGCAAACGAAATTATTTTAATCCAAGCAAAAGGCGTACTTTATAAGAAATTGAGGTGAACACTTATTCAAGGGCTAAGTTATCACTAAGTCTCATGGGAAACTATAAGAAACCCTTGGTGTAATAAGTTTTAGGCTGTTCCCATGGACAGAACTGTTGTAATATGTTTGTTTACAACGTTTTAGAGCAAACGGAATCGTTTTATTCCGTGCAAAAGGAGTACTTTATAAGAAATTGAGGTGAACACTTCTAGCAGGGCTAAGTTTTCATTAAGTTTCATGAGGAACTATAAGAAACCCTCGGTGTAATAAATTGTAGGCTATTCCCATGGACAGAACTGTTGTAATAAGTTTGTTTACAACGTTTTAGAGCAAACAAGATTAATTTATTCCGTGCGAAAGGCGTACTTTATAAGAAATTTAGGTAAACTCTTATTGCAGGCTTAAGTTCTCACTAGGTCTCATGGTGAACTATAAGAAACCCTCGTTGTAATAAGTTGTAGGCTATTCCCATGGACAGAACTGTTGTAATACGTTTGTTTACAACGTTTTAGAGCAAACAGAATCGTTTTATTCCATGCAAAAGGAGTACTTTATAACAAATTGAGGTGAACTCTTATTGCAGGGCTAAGTTTTCACTAAGTCTCATGGGGGAACTATAAGAAACCCTCGGTGTAATAAGTTCTAGGCTGTTTCCATGGACAGAACTGTTGTACTACGTTTGTTTACAACGTTTTAGAGCAAACAGAATCGTTTTATTCCGTGCAAAAGGCGTACTTTATAAGAAATTGAGGTGAACTCGTCTAGCAGGGCTAAGTTTTCACTAAGTTTCATGAGGAACTATAAGAAACCCTCGGTGTAATAAGTTGTAGGCTATTCCCATGGACAGAACTGTTGTAATAAGTTTGTTTACAATGTTTTAGAGCAAACGGAATTAATTTATTCCGTGCGAAAGGCGTACTTTATAAGAAATTTAGGTAAACTCTTATTGCAGGGCTAAGTTCTCACTAGGTCTCATGGTGAACTATAAGAAACCCTCGTTGTAATAAGTTTTAAGCTATTCCCATGGACAGAACTGCTGTAATACGTTTGTTTACAACGTTTTAGAGCAAACCGAATCGTTTTATTCCATGGGAAATGCATACTTTATAAGAAATTGAGGTGAACTCTTATTGCGGGGCTTACTTTTTACTTAGTTTCATAGGGAACGATACAAAACCCTCGGTGTTATATGTTCTAGGCTGTTTCCATGGACAGAACTGTTGTAATACGTTTGTTTACAACGTTTTAGAGCAAACCGAATCGTTTTATTCCATGGGAAATGCATACTTTATAAGAAATTGAGGTGAACTCTTATTGCGGGGCTAAGTTTTTACTTAGTTTCATGGGGAACGATACAAAACCCTCGGTGTAATATGTTCTAGGCTGTTCCCATGCACAGAACTGTTGTAATACGTTTGTTAACAACGTTTTAGAGCAAACAGAATTGTTTTAATCCATGCGAAAGGCGTACTTTATAAGAAATTGAGGTGAACACTTATTCCGGGGCTAAGCTCTCACTAAGTCTCATGGGGAACTATAAGAAACCCTCGGTGTAATAAGTTTTAGGCTGTTTCCATGGACAGAACTGATGTAATACGTTTGTTTACAACGTTTTAGAGCAAACGGAATCGTTTTATTTCATGCGAAAGGAGTACTTTATAAAATATTCAGGCGACCTCTTATTACGGGGCTAAGTTTCTACCTAGTTTCATGGGGAACTATAAGAAACCCTGAAAGTGATAAGTTCTAGGCTGTTCCCATGGACAGAACTGTTGTAATACGTTTGTTTACAACGTTTTAGAGCAAACGGAATCGTTTTATTCCGTGCAAAAGGCGTACTTTATAAGAAATTGAGGTGAGCTCTTATTGCAGGGCTAAGTTTTCACTCAGTCTCATGGGGAATTTTAAGAAACCCTCGAAGTAATAAGTTCTAGGCTGTTCCCATGGACAGAACTGTTGTAATACGTTTGTTTACGACGTTTTAGAGCAAACAGAATCGTTTTATTCCATGCAAAAGGCGTACTTTATAAGTTATTGAGGTGATCTCTTATTGTAGGGCTAAGTTTTCACTAAGTTTCATGGGAAACTATAAATAAACCCTCGGTGTTATATGTTCTAGGCTGTTTCAATGGACAGAACTGTTGTAATACGTTTGTTTACAACGTTTTAGAGCAAACGGAATCGTTTTATTCCGTGCAAAAGGCGTACTTTATAAGAAATTGAGGTGAACTCTTCTAGCAGGGCTAAGTTTTCACTAAGTTTCATGAGGAACTATCAGAAACCCTCGGTGTTATAAGTTCTAGGCTGTTCCCATGGACAGAACTGTTGTAATACGTTTGTTTACGACGTTTTAGAGCAAACGGAATCGTTTTATTCCATGCGAAAGGCGTACTTTATAAGAAATTGAACTGATCTCTTATTGCAGGGCTAAGTTTTCACTAAGTTTCATAGGGGAACTAAAAAAACCCTCGGTGTAATATGTTATAGGCTGTTCCCATGGACAAAACTGTTGTCATACGTTTGTTTACAATGTTTTAGAGCAAACGAAATTGTTTTAAACCAAGCAAAAGGCGTACTTTATAAAAAATTGAGGTGAACACTTATTCAAGGGCTAAGTTTTCACTAAGTCTCATGGGAAACTATAAGAAACCCTTGGTGTAATAAGTTCTAGGCTGTTCCCATGGACAGAACTGTTGTAATATGTTAGTTTACAACGTTTTAGAGCAAACGGAATCGTTTTATTTCATGCGAAAGACGTACTTTATAAGAAATTGAGGTGAACTCTTATTGCGGGGCTAAGTTTTCACTAAGTTTCATGGAAAACTATAAAAAAACCCTCGGCTTTATATGTTCCAGGCTGTTCCCATGAACAGAACTGTTGAAATACGTTTGTTTACAACGTTTTAGAGCAAACAGAATCGTTTTATTCCGTGCAAAAGGCGTACTTTATAAGAAATTGAGGTGAACTCGTCTAGCAGGGCTAAGTTTTCACTAAGTTTCATGAGGAACTATAAGAAACCCTCGGTGTAATAAGTTGTAGGCTATTCCCATGGACAGAACTGTTGTAATAAGTTTGTTTACAATGTTTTAGAGCAAACGGAATTAATTTATTCCGTGCGAAAGGCGTACTTTATAAGAAATTTAGGTAAACTCTTATTGCAGGGCTAAGTTCTCACTAGGTCTCATGGTGAACTATAAGAAACCCTCGTTGTAATAAGTTTTAAGCTATTCCCATGGACAGAACTGCTGTAATACGTTTGTTTACAACGTTTTAGAGCAAACCGAATCGTTTTATTCCATGGGAAATGCATACTTTATAAGAAATTGAGGTGAACTCTTATTGCGGGGCTTACTTTTTACTTAGTTTCATAGGGAACGATACAAAACCCTCGGTGTTATATGTTCTAGGCTGTTTCCATGGACAGAACTGTTGTAATACGTTTGTTTACAACGTTTTAGAGCAAACCGAATCGTTTTATTCCATGGGAAATGCATACTTTATAAGAAATTGAGGTGAACTCTTATTGCGGGGCTAAGTTTTTACTTAGTTTCATGGGGAACGATACAAAACCCTCGGTGTAATATGTTCTAGGCTGTTCCCATGCACAGAACTGTTGTAATACGTTTGTTTACAACGTTTTAGAGCAAACAGAATCGTTTTATTCCATGCAAAAGGAGTACTTTATAAGAAATTGAGGTGAACACTTCTAGCAGGGCTAAGTTTTCATTAAGTTTCATGAGGAACTATAAGAAACCCTCGGTGTAATAAATTGTAGGCTATTCCCATGGACAGAACTGTTGTAATACGTTTGTTTTCAACGTTTTAGAGCAAACGGAATCGTTTTATTCCGTGCAAAAGGCGTACTTTTTAAGAAATTGAGTTGAACTCTTATTGCAGGGCTAAATTTTCACTAAGTTTCATGGGAAACTAAAAGAAACCCTCGGAGTAATATGTTCTAGGCTGTTCCCATTGACAAAACTGTTGTCATACGTTTGTTTACAATGTTTTAGAGCAAACGAAATTATTTTAATCCAAGCAAAAGGCGTACTTTATAAGAAATTGAGGTGAACACTTATTCAAGGGCTAAGTTATCACTAAGTCTCATGGGAAACTATAAGAAACCCTTGGTGTAATAAGTTTTAGGCTGTTCCCATGGACAGAACTGTTGTAATATGTTTGTTTACAACGTTTTAGAGCAAACGGAATCGTTTTATTCCGTGCAAAAGGAGTACTTTATAAGAAATTGAGGTGAACACTTCTAGCAGGGCTAAGTTTTCATTAAGTTTCATGAGGAACTATAAGAAACCCTCGGTGTAATAAATTGTAGGCTATTCCCATGGACAGAACTGTTGTAATAAGTTTGTTTACAACGTTTTAGAGCAAACAAGATTAATTTATTCCGTGCGAAAGGCGTACTTTATAAGAAATTTAGGTAAACTCTTATTGCAGGCTTAAGTTCTCACTAGGTCTCATGGTGAACTATAAGAAACCCTCGTTGTAATAAGTTGTAGGCTATTCCCATGGACAGAACTGTTGTAATACGTTTGTTTACAACGTTTTAGAGCAAACAGAATCGTTTTATTCCATGCAAAAGGAGTACTTTATAACAAATTGAGGTGAACTCTAATTGCGGGGCTAAGTTTTCACTAAGTTTCCTGGGAAACTAGAAATAAACCCTCGGTGTAATACGTTCTAGGCTGTTTCCATGGACAGAACTGTTGTACTACGTTTGTTTACAACGTTTTAGAGCAAACAGAATCGTTTAATTCCATGGGAAATGCATACTTTATAAGAAATTGAGGTGAACTCTTATTGCAGGGCTAAGTTTTTACTTAGTTTCATGCGGAACTATACAAAACCCTCGGTGTAATATGTTCTAGGCTGTTCCCATGCACAGAACTGTTGTAATACGTTTGTTAACAACGTTTTAGAGCAAACAGAATTGTTTTAATCCATGCGAAAGGCGTACTTTATAAGAAATTGAGGTGAACACTTATTCCGGGGCTAAGCTCTCACTAAGTCTCGTGGGGAACTATAAGAAACCCTCGGTGTAATAAGTTTTAGGCTGTTTCCATGGACAGAACTGATGTAATACGTTTGTTTACAATGTTTTAGAGCAAACGGAATCGTTTTATTTCATGCGAAAGGAGTACTTTATAAAATATTCAGGCGAACTCTTATTGCGGGGCTAAGTTTCTACCTAGTTTCATGGGGAACTATAAGAAACCCTGAAAGTAATAAGTTCTAGGCTGTTCCCATGGACAGAACTGTTGTAATACTTTTGTTTACAACATTTTAGAGCAAACGGAATCGTTTTATTCCATGCGAAAGGCGTACTTTATAAGAAATTGAACTGATCTCTTATTGCAGGGCTAAGTTTTCACTAAGTCTCATGGGGGAACTATAAGAAACCCTCGGTGTAATAAGTTCTAGGCTGTTCCCATGGACAGAACTGTTGTAATACGTTTGTTTACAACGTTTTAGAGCAAACGGAATCGTTTTATTCCGTGCAAAAGGCGTACTTTATAAGAAATTGAGGTGAACTCTTATTGCAGGGCTAAGTTTTCACTCAGTTTCATGGGAAACTAAAAGAAACCCTCGGAGTAATATGTTCTAGGCTGTTCCCATTGACAAAACTGTTGTCATACGTTTGTTTACAATGTTTTAGAGCAAACGAAATTATTTTAATCCAAGCAAAAGGCGTACTTTATAAGAAATTGAGGTGAACACTTATTCAAGGGCTAAGTTATCACTAAGTCTCATGGGAAACTATAAGAAACCCTTGGTGTAATAAGTTCTAGGCTGTTCCCATGGACAGAACTGTTGTAATATGTTTGTTTACAACGTTTTAGAGCAAACGGAATCGTTTTATTCCGTGCAAAAGGCGTACTTTATAAGAAATTGAGGTGAACTCGTCTAGCAGGGCTAAGTTTTCACTAAGTTTCATGAGGAACTATAAGAAACCCTCGGTGTAATAAGTTGTAGGCTATTCCCATGGACAGAACTGTTGTAATAAGTTTGTTTACAATGTTTTAGAGCAAACGGAATTAATTTATTCCGTGCGAAAGGCGTACTTTATAAGAAATTTAGGTAAACTCTTATTGCAGGTTTAAGTTCTCACTAGGTCTCATGGTGAACTATAAAAAACCCTCGGTGTAATATGTTATAGGCTGTTCCCATGGACAAAACTGCTGTCATACGTTTGTTTACAACGTTTTAGAGCAAACCGAATCGTTTTATTCCATGGGAAATGCATACTTTATAAGAAATTGAGGTGAACTCTTATTGCGGGGCTTACTTTTTACTTAGTTTCATAGGGAACGATACAAAACCCTCGGTGTTATATGTTCTAGGCTGTTTCCATGGACAGAACTGTTGTAATACGTTTGTTTACAACGTTTTAGAGCAAACCGAATCGTTTTATTCCATGGGAAATGCATACTTTATAAGAAATTGAGGTGAACTCTTATTGCGGGGCTAAGTTTTTACTTAGTTTCATGGGGAACGATACAAAACCCTCGGTGTAATATGTTCTAGGCTGTTCCCATGCACAGAACTGTTGTAATACGTTTGTTAACAACGTTTTAGAGCAAACAGAATTGTTTTAATCCATGCGAAAGGCGTACTTTATAAGAAATTGAGGTGAACACTTATTCCGGGGCTAAGCTCTCACTAAGTCTCATGGGGAACTATAAGAAACCCTCGGTGTAATAAGTTTTAGGCTGTTTCCATGGACAGAACTGATGTAATACGTTTGTTTACAACGTTTTAGAGCAAACGGAATCGTTTTATTTCATGCGAAAGGAGTACTTTATAAAATATTCAGGCGACCTCTTATTACGGGGCTAAGTTTCTACCTAGTTTCATGGGGAACTATAAGAAACCCTGAAAGTGATAAGTTCTAGGCTGTTCCCATGGACATAACTGTTGTAATACGTTTGTTTACAACGTTTTAGAGCAAACGGAATCGTTTTATTCCGTGCAAAAGGCGTACTTTATAAGAAATTGAGGTGAGCTCTTATTGCAGGGCTAAGTTTTCACTCAGTTTCATGGGGAATTTTAAGAAACCCTCGAAGTAATAAGTTCTAGGCTGTTCCCATGGACAGAACTGTTGTAATACGTTTGTTTACGACGTTTTAGAGCAAACAGAATCGTTTTATTCCATGCAAAAGGCGTACTTTATAAGTTATTGAGGTGATCTCTTATTGTAGGGCTAAGTTTTCACTAAGTTTCATAGGGGAACTATAAAAAACCCTCGGTGTAATATGTTATAGGCTGTTCCCATGGACAAAACTGCTGTCATACGTTTGTTTACAATGTTTTAGAGCAAACGAAATAGTTTTAAACCAAGCAAAAGGCGTACTTTATAAAAAATTGAGGTGAACATTTATTCAAGGGCTAAGTTTTCACTAAGTCTCATGGGAAACTATAAGAAACCCTTGGTGTAATAAGTTTTAGGCTGTTCCCATGGACAGAACTGTTGTAATATGTTTGTTTACAACGTTTTAGAGCAAACGGAATCGTTTTATTCCGTGCAAAAGGAGTACTTTATAAGAAATTGAGGTGAACACTTCTAGCAGGGCTAAGTTTTCATTAAGTTTCATGAGGAACTATAAGAAACCCTCGGTGTAATAAATTGTAGGCTATTCCCATGGACAGAACTGTTGTAATAAGTTTGTTTACAACGTTTTAGAGCAAACAAGATTAATTTATTCCGTGCGAAAGGCGTACTTTATAAGAAATTTAGGTAAACTCTTATTGCAGGCTTAAGTTCTCACTAGGTCTCATGGTGAACTATAAGAAACCCTCGTTGTAATAAGTTGTAGGCTATTCCCATGGACAGAACTGATGTAATACGTTTGTTTACAACGTTTTAAAGCAAACGGAATCGTTTTATTTCATGCGAAAGGAGTACTTTATAAAATATTCAGGCGAACTCTTATTGCGGGGCTAAGCTTCTACCTAGTTTCATGGGGAACTATAAGAAACCCTGAAAGTAATAAGTTTTAGGCTGTTCCCATGGAGAGAACTGTTGTAATACTTTTGTTTACAACATTTTAGAGCAAACGGAATCGTTTTATTCCATGCGAAAGGCGTACTTTATAAGAAATTGAACTGATCTCTTATTGCAGGGCTAAGTTTTCACTAAGTCTCATGGGGGAACTATAAGAAACCCTCGGTGTAATAAGTTCTAGGCTGTTCCCATGGACAGAACTGTTGTAATACGTTTGTTTACAACGTTTTAGAGCAAACGGAATAGTTTTATTTCATGCAAAAGGAGTACTTTATAAAATATTCAGGCGAACTCTTATTGCGGGGCTAAGCTTCTACCTAGTTTCATGGGGAACTATAAGAAACCCTGAAAGTAATAAGTTCTAGGCTGTTCCCATGGACAGAACTGTTGTAATACTTTTGTTTACAACATTTTAGAGCAAACGGAATCGTTTTATTCCATGCGAAAGGCGTACTTTATAAGAAATTGAACTGATCTCTTATTGCAGGGCTAAGTTTTCACTAAGTTTCATAGGGGAATTATAAAAAACCCTCGGTGTAATATGTTATAGGCTGTTCCCATGGACAAAACTGCTGTCATACGTTTGTTTACAATGTTTTAGAGCAAACGAAATTGTTTTAAACCAAGCAAAAGGCGTACTTTATAAAAAATTGAGGTGAACATTTATTCAAGGGCTAAGTTTTCACTAAGTCTCATGGGGAACTTAAGAAACCATTGGTGTAATAAGTTCTAGGCTGTTCCCATGGACAGAACTGTTGTAATATGTTTGTTTACAACGTTTTAGAGCAAACGGAATCGTTTTATTCCGTGCAAAAGGCGTACTTTATAAGAAATTGAGGTGAACTCGTCTAGCAGGGCTAAGTTTTCACTCAGTTTCATGGGAAACTAAAAGAAACCCTCGGAGTAATATGTTCTAGGCTGTTCCCATTGACAAAACTGTTGTCATACGTTTGTTTACAATGTTTTAGAGCAAACGAAATTATTTTAATCCAAGCAAAAGGCGTACTTTATAAGAAATTGAGGTGAACACTTATTCAAGGGCTAAGTTATCACTTAGTCTCATGGGGAACTATAAGAAACCCTTGGTGTAATAAGTTCTAGGCTGTTCCCATGGACAGAACTGTTGTAATATGTTTGTTTACAACGTTTTAGAGCAAACGGAATCGTTTTATTCCGTGCAAAAGGCGTACTTTATAAGAAATTGAGGTGAACTCGTCTAGCAGGGCTAAGTTTTCACTAGGTTTCATGAGGAACTATAAGAAACCCTCGGTGTAATAAGTTGTAGGCTATTCCCATGGACAGAACTGTTGTAATAAGTCTGTTTACAATGTTTTAGAGCAAACGGAATTAATTTATTCCGTGCGAAAGGCGTACTTTATAAGAAATTTAGGTAAACTCTTATTGCAGGGCTAAGTTCTCACTAGGTCTCATGGTGAACTATAAGAAACCCTCGTTGTAATAAGTTGTAGGCTATTCCCATGGACAGAACTGTTGTAATACGTTTGTTTACAACGTTTTAGAGCAAACCGAATCGTTTTATTCCATGGGAAATGCATACTTTATAAGAAATTGAGGTGAACTCTTATTGCGGGGCTTACTTTTTACTTAGTTTCATAGGGAACGATACAAAACCCTCGGTGTTATATGTTCTAGGCTGTTTCCATGGACAGAACTGTTGTAATACGTTTGTTTACAACGTTTTAGAGCAAACAGAATTGTTTTAATCCATGCGAAAGGCGTACTTTATAAGAAATTGAGGTGAACACTTATTCCGGGGCTAAGCTCTCACTAAGTCTCATGGGGAACTATAAGAAACTCTCGGTGTAATAAGTTTTAGGCTGTTTCCATGGACAGAACTGATGTAATACGTTTGTTTACAACGTTTTAGAGCAAACGGAATCGTTTTATTTCATGCGAAAGGAGTACTTTATAAAATATTCAGGCGACCTCTTATTGCGGGGCTAAGTTTCTACCTAGTTTCATGGGGAACTATAAGAAACCCTGAAAGTGATAAGTTCTAGGCTGTTCCCGTGGACAGAACTGTTGTAATACGTTTGTTTACAACGTTTTAGAGCAAACGGAATCGTTTTATTCCGTGCAAAAGGCGTACTTTATAAGAAATTGAGGTGAACTCTTATTGCAGGGCTAAGTTTTCACTCAGTTTCATGGGGAATTTTAAGAAACCCTCGAAGTAATAAGTTCTAGGCTGTTCCCATGGACAGAACTGTTGTAATACGTTTGTTTACAACGTTTTAGAGCAAACGGAATCGTTTTATTCGATGCAAAGGCGTACTTTATAAGTTATTGAGGTGATCTCTTATTGTAGGGCTAAGTTTTCACGAAGTTTCATAGGGGAACTATAAAAAACCCTCGGTGTAATATGTTATAGGCTGTTCCCATGGACAAAACTGCTGTCATACGTTTGTTTACAATGTTTTAGAGCAAACGAAATTGTTTTAAACCAAGCAAAAGGCGTACTTTATAAAAAATTGAGGTGAACATTTATTCAAGGGCTAAGTTTTCACTAAGTTTCATAGGGGAACTATAAAAAACCCTCGGTGTAATATGTTATAGGCTGTTCCCATGGACAGAACTGTTGTAATATGTTTGTTTACAACGTTTTAGAGCAAACGGAATCGTTTTATTCCGTGCAAAAGGCGTACTTTATAAGAAATTGAGGTGAACTCGTCTAGCAGGGCTAAGTTTTCACTAAGTTTCATGAGGAACTATAAGAAACCCTCGGTGTAATAAGTTGTAGGCTATTCCCATGGACAGAACTGTTGTAATAAGTTTGTTTACAATGTTTTAGAGCAAACGGAATTAATTTATTCCGTGCGAAAGGCGTACTTTATAAGAAATGTAGGTAAACTCTTATTGCAGGGCTAAGTTCTCACTAGGTCTCATGGTGAACTATAAGAAACCCTCGTTGTAATAAGTTTTAAGCTATTCCCATGGACAGAACTGCTGTAATACGTTTGTTTACAACGTTTTAGAGCAAACCGAATCGTTTTATTCCATGGGAAATGCATACTTTATAAGAAATTGAGGTGAACTCTTATTGCGGGGCTTACTTTTTACTTAGTTTCATAGGGAACGATACAAAACCCTCGGTGTTATATGTTCTAGGCTGTTTCCATGGACAGAACTGTTGTAATACGTTTGTTTACAACGTTTTAGAGCATACCGAATCGTTTTATTCCATGGGAAATGCATACTTTATAAGAAATTGAGGTGAACTCTTATTGCGGGGCTAAGTTTTTACTTAGTTTCATGGGGAACGATACAAAACCCTCGGTGTAATATGTTCTAGGCTGTTCCCATGCACAGAACTGTTGTAATACGTTTGTTAACAACGTTTTAGAGCAAACAGAATTGTTTTAATCCATGCGAAAGGCGTACTTTATAAGAAATTGAGGTGAACACTTATTCCGGGGCTAAGCTCTCACTAAGTCTCATGGGGAACTATAAGAAACCCTCGGTGTAATAAGTTTTAGGCTGTTTCCATGGACAGAACTGATGTAATACGTTTGTTTACAACGTTTTAGAGCAAACGGAATCGTTTTATTTCATGCGAAAGGAGTACTTTATAAAATATTCAGGCGACCTCTTATTACGGGGCTAAGTTTCTACCTAGTTTCATGGGGAACTATAAGAAACCCTGAAAGTGATAAGTTCTAGGCTGTTCCCATGGACAGAACTGTTGTAATACGTTTGTTTACAACGTTTTAGAGCAAACGGAATCGTTTTATTCCGTGCAAAAGGCGTACTTTATAAGAAATTGAGGTGAGCTCTTATTGCAGGGCTAAGTTTTCACTCAGTTTCATGGGGAATTTTAAGAAACCCTCGAAGTAATAAGTTCTAGGCTGTTCCCATGGACAGAACTGTTGTAATACGTTTGTTTACGACGTTTTAGAGCAAACAGAATCGTTTTATTCCATGCAAAAGGCGTACTTTATAAGTTATTGAGGTGATCTCTTATTGTAGGGCTAATTTTTCACTAAGTTTCATAGGGGAACTATAAAAAACCCTCGGTGTAATATGTTATAGGCTGTTCCCATGGACAAAACTGCTGTCATACGTTTGTTTACAATGTTTTAGAGCAAACGAAATAGTTTTAAACCAAGCAAAAGGCGTACTTTATAAAAAATTGAGGTGAACATTTATTCAAGGGCTAAGTTTTCACTAAGTCTCATGGGAAACTATAAGAAACCCTTGGTGTAATAAGTTTTAGGCTGTTCCCATGGACAGAACTGTTGTAATATGTTTGTTTACAACGTTTTAGAGCAAACGGAATCGTTTTATTCCGTGCAAAAGGAGTACTTTATAAGAAATTGAGGTGAACACTTCTAGCAGGGCTAAGTTTTCATTAAGTTTCATGAGGAACTATAAGAAACCCTCGGTGTAATAAATTGTAGGCTATTCCCATGGACAGAACTGTTGTAATAAGTTTGTTTACAACGTTTTAGAGCAAACAAGATTAATTTATTCCGTGCGAAAGGCGTACTTTATAAGAAATTTAGGTAAACTCTTATTGCAGGCTTAAGTTCTCACTAGGTCTCATGGTGAACTATAAGAAACCCTCGTTGTAATAAGTTGTAGGCTATTCCCATGGACAGAACTGTTGTAATACGTTTGTTTACAACGTTTTAGAGCAAACAGAATCGTTTTATTCCATGCAAAAGGAGTACTTTATAACAAATTGAGGTGAACTCTTATTGCGGGGCTAAGTTTTCACTAAGTTTCCTGGGAAACTAGAAATAAACCCTCGGTGTAATACGTTCTAGGCTGTTTCCATGGACAGAACTGTTGTGCTACGTTTGTTTACAACGTTTTAGAGCAAACAGAATCGTTTAATTCCATGGGAAATGCATACTTTATAAGAAATTGAGGTGAACTCTTATTGCAGGGCTAAGTTTTTACTTAGTTTCATGCGGAACTATAGAAAACCCTCGGTGTAATATGTTCTAGGCTGTTCCCATGCACAGAACTGTTGTAATACGTTTGTTAACAACGTTTTAGAGCAAACAGAATTGTTTTAATCCATGCGAAAGGCGTACTTTATAAGAAATTGAGGTGAACACTTATTCCGGGGCTAAGCTCTCACTAAGTCTCATTTGGAACTATAAGAAACCCTCGGTGTAATAAGTTTTAGGCTGTTTCCATAGACAGAACTGATGTAATACGTTTGTTTACAACGTTTTAAAGCAAACGGAATCGTTTTATTTCATGCGAAAGGAGTACTTTATAAAATATTCAGGCGAACTCTTATTGCGGGGCTAAGCTTCTACCTAGTTTCATGGGGAACTATAAGAAACCCTGAAAGTAATAAGTTTTAGGCTGTTCCCATGGAGAGAACTGTTGTAATACTTTTGTTTACAACATTTTAGAGCAAACGGAATCGTTTTATTCCATGCGAAAGGCGTACTTTATAAGAAATTGAACTGATCTCTTATTGCAGGGCTAAGTTTTCACTAAGTCTCATGGGGGAACTATAAGAAACCCTCGGTGTAATAAGTTCTAGGCTGTTCCCATGGACAGAACTGTTGTAATACGTTTGTTTACAACGTTTTAGAGCAAACGGAATAGTTTTATTTCATGCAAAAGGAGTACTTTATAAAATATTCAGGCGAACTCTTATTGCGGGGCTAAGCTTCTACCTAGTTTCATGGGGAACTATAAGAAACCCTGAAAGTAATAAGTTCTAGGCTGTTCCCATGGACAGAACTGTTGTAATACTTTTGTTTACAACATTTTAGAGCAAACGGAATCGTTTTATTCCATGCGAAAGGCGTACTTTATAAGAAATTGAACTGATCTCTTATTGCAGGGCTAAGTTTTCACTAAGTTTCATAGGGGAACTATAAAAAACCCTCGGTGTAATATGTTATAGGCTGTTCCCATGGACAAAACTGCTGTCATACGTTTGTTTACAATGTTTTAGAGCAAACGAAATTGTTTTAAACCAAGCAAAAGGCGTACTTTATAAAAAATTGAGGTGAACATTTATTCAAGGGCTAAGTTTTCACTAAGTCTCATGGGGAACTTAAGAAACCATTGGTGTAATAAGTTCTAGGCTGTTCCCATGGACAGAACTGTTGTAATATGTTTGTTTACAACGTTTTAGAGCAAACGGAATCGTTTTATTCCGTGCAAAAGGCGTACTTTATAAGAAATTGAGGTGAACTCGTCTAGCAGGGCTAAGTTTTCACTCAGTTTCATGGGAAACTAAAAGAAACCCTCGGAGTAATATGTTCTAGGCTGTTCCCATTGACAAAACTGTTGTCATACGTTTGTTTACAATGTTTTAGAGCAAACGAAATTATTTTAATCCAAGCAAAAGGCGTACTTTATAAGAAATTGAGGTGAACACTTATTCAAGGGCTAAGTTATCACTTAGTCTCATGGGGAACTATAAGAAACCCTTGGTGTAATAAGTTCTAGGCTGTTCCCATGGACAGAACTGTTGTAATATGTTTGTTTACAACGTTTTAGAGCAAACGGAATCGTTTTATTCCGTGCAAAAGGCGTACTTTATAAGAAATTGAGGTGAACTCGTCTAGCAGGGCTAAGTTTTCACTAGGTTTCATGAGGAACTATAAGAAACCCTCGGTGTAATAAGTTGTAGGCTATTCCCATGGACAGAACTGTTGTAATAAGTCTGTTTACAATGTTTTAGAGCAAACGGAATTAATTTATTCCGTGCGAAAGGCGTACTTTATAAGAAATTTAGGTAAACTCTTATTGCAGGGCTAAGTTCTCACTAGGTCTCATGGTGAACTATAAGAAACCCTCGTTGTAATAAGTTGTAGGCTATTCCCATGGACAGAACTGTTGTAATACGTTTGTTTACAACGTTTTAGAGCAAACCGAATCGTTTTATTCCATGGGAAATGCATACTTTATAAGAAATTGAGGTGAACTCTTATTGCGGGGCTTACTTTTTACTTAGTTTCATAGGGAACGATACAAAACCCTCGGTGTTATATGTTCTAGGCTGTTTCCATGGACAGAACTGTTGTAATACGTTTGTTTACAACGTTTTAGAGCAAACCGAATCGTTTTATTCCATGGGAAATGCATACTTTATAAGAAATTGAGGTGAACTCTTATTGCGGGGCTATATTTTTACTTAGTTTCATGGGGAACGATACAAAACCCTCGGTGTAATATGTTCTAGGCTGTTCCCATGCACAGAACTGTTGTAATACGTTTGTTAACAACGTTTTAGAGCAAACAGAATTGTTTTAATCCATGCGAAAGGCGTACTTTATAAGAAATTGAGGTGAACACTTATTCCGGGGCTAAGCTCTCACTAAGTCTCATGGGGAACTATAAGAAACTCTCGGTGTAATAAGTTTTAGGCTGTTTCCATGGACAGAACTGATGTAATACGTTTGTTTACAACGTTTTAGAGCAAACGGAATCGTTTTATTTCATGCGAAAGGAGTACTTTATAAAATATTCAGGCGACCTCTTATTGCGGGGCTAAGTTTCTACCTAGTTTCATGGGGAACTATAAGAAACCCTGAAAGTGATAAGTTCTAGGCTGTTCCCGTGGACAGAACTGTTGTAATACGTTTGTTTACAACGTTTTAGAGCAAACGGAATCGTTTTATTCCGTGCAAAAGGCGTACTTTATAAGAAATTGAGGTGAACTCTTATTGCAGGGCTAAGTTTTCACTCAGTTTCATGGGGAATTTTAAGAAACCCTCGAAGTAATAAGTTCTAGGCTGTTCCCATGGACAGAACTGTTGTAATACGTTTGTTTACGACGTTTTAGAGCAAACAGAATCGTTTTATTCGATGCAAAGGCGTACTTTATAAGTTATTGAGGTGATCTCTTATTGTAGGGCTAAGTTTTCACTAAGTTTCATAGGGGAACTATAAAAAACCCTCGGTGTAATATGTTATAGGCTGTTCCCATGGACAAAACTGCTGTCATACGTTTGTTTACAATGTTTTAGAGCAAACGAAATTGTTTTAAACCAAGCAAAAGGCGTACTTTATAAAAAATTGAGGTGAACATTTATTCAAGGGCTAAGTTTTCACTAAGTTTCATAGGGGAACTATAAAAAACCCTCGGTGTAATATGTTATAGGCTGTTCCCATGGACAAAACTGCTGTCATACGTTTGTTTACAATGTTTTAGAGCAAACGAAATTGTTTTAAACCAAGCAAAAGGCGTACTTTATAAGAAATTGAGGTGAACACTTATTCAAGGGCTAAGTTATCACTTAGTCTCATGGGGAACTATAAGAAACCCTTGGTGTAATAAGTTCTAGGCTGTTCCCATGGACAGAACTGTTGTAATATGTTTGTTTACAACGTTTTAGAGCAAACGGAATCGTTTTATTCCGTGCAAAAGGCGTACTTTATAAGAAATTGAGGTGAACTCGTCTAGCAGGGCTAAGTTTTCACTAGGTTTCATGAGGAACTATAAGAAACCCTCGGTGTAATAAGTTGTAGGCTATTCCCATGGACAGAACTGTTGTAATAAGTCTGTTTACAATGTTTTAGAGCAAACGGAATTAATTTATTCCGTGCGAAAGGCGTACTTTATAAGAAATTTAGGTAAACTCTTATTGCAGGGCTAAGTTCTCACTAGGTCTCATGGTGAACTATAAGAAACCCTCGTTGTAATAAGTTGTAGGCTATTCCCATGGACAGAACTGTTGTAATACGTTTGTTTACAACGTTTTAGAGCAAACCGAATCGTTTTATTCCATGGGAAATGCATACTTTATAAGAAATTGAGGTGAACTCTTATTGCGGGGCTTACTTTTTACTTAGTTTCATAGGGAACGATACAAAACCCTCGGTGTTATATGTTCTAGGCTGTTTCCATGGACAGAACTGTTGTAATACGTTTGTTTACAACGTTTTAGAGCAAACCGAATCGTTTTATTCCATGGGAAATGCATACTTTATAAGAAATTGAGGTGAACTCTTATTGCGGGGCTATATTTTTACTTAGTTTCATGGGGAACGATACAAAACCCTCGGTGTAATATGTTCTAGGCTGTTCCCATGCACAGAACTGTTGTAATACGTTTGTTAACAACGTTTTAGAGCAAACAGAATTGTTTTAATCCATGCGAAAGGCGTACTTTATAAGAAATTGAGGTGAACACTTATTCCGGGGCTAAGCTCTCACTAAGTCTCATGGGGAACTATAAGAAACTCTCGGTGTAATAAGTTTTAGGCTGTTTCCATGGACAGAACTGATGTAATACGTTTGTTTACAACGTTTTAGAGCAAACGGAATCGTTTTATTTCATGCGAAAGGAGTACTTTATAAAATATTCAGGCGACCTCTTATTGCGGGGCTAAGTTTCTACCTAGTTTCATGGGGAACTATAAGAAACCCTGAAAGTGATAAGTTCTAGGCTGTTCCCGTGGACAGAACTGTTGTAATACGTTTGTTTACAACGTTTTAGAGCAAACGGAATCGTTTTATTCCGTGCAAAAGGCGTACTTTATAAGAAATTGAGGTGAACTCTTATTGCAGGGCTAAGTTTTCACTCAGTTTCATGGGGAATTTTAAGAAACCCTCGAAGTAATAAGTTCTAGGCTGTTCCCATGGACAGAACTGTTGTAATACGTTTGTTTACGACGTTTTAGAGCAAACAGAATCGTTTTATTCGATGCAAAGGCGTACTTTATAAGTTATTGAGGTGATCTCTTATTGTAGGGCTAAGTTTTCACTAAGTTTCATAGGGGAACTATAAAAAACCCTCGGTGTAATATGTTATAGGCTGTTCCCATGGACAAAACTGCTGTCATACGTTTGTTTACAATGTTTTAGAGCAAACGAAATTGTTTTAAACCAAGCAAAAGGCGTACTTTATAAAAAATTGAGGTGAACATTTATTCAAGGGCTAAGTTTTCACTAAGTTTCATAGGGGAACTATAAAAAACCCTCGGTGTAATATGTTATAGGCTGTTCCCATGGACAAAACTGCTGTCATACGTTTGTTTACAATGTTTTAGAGCAAACGAAATTGTTTTAAACCAAGCAAAAGGCGTACTTTATAAAAAATTGAGGTGAACATTTATTCAAGGGCTAAGTTTTCACTAAGTCTCATGGGGAACTTAAGAAACCCTTGGTGTAATAAGTTCTAGGCTGTTCCTATGGACAGAACTGTTGTTATAAGTTTGTTTACAACGTTTTAGAGGAAACAGAATCGTTTTATTCCGTGCAAAAGGCGTACTTTATAAGAAATTGAGGTGAACTTTTCTAGCAGGGCTAAGTTTTCACTAAGTTTCATGAGAAACTATCAGAAACCCTCGGTGTTATAAATTCTAGGCTGTTCCCATGGACAGAACTGTTGTAATACGTTTGTTTTCAACGTTTTAGAGCAAACGGAATCGTTTTATTCCGTGCAAAAGGCGTACTTTATAAGAAATTAAGGTGAACTCTTATTACGGGGCTAAGTTTTCACTAAGTTTCATTGGAAACTATAAATAAACCCTCGGTGTAATATGTTCTAGGCTGTTTCCATGGACAGAACTGTTGTAATACGTTTGTTTCAAACGTTTTAGAGCAAACCGAATCGTTTTATTCCGTGCGAAAGGCGTACTTTATAAAAAAATTTAGGTGAACTCTTCTAGCAGGGCTAAGTTTGCACAAAGTTTCATGGGGAACTATAAGAAACCCCTGGCTGTAATAAGTTCTTGGCTGTTCCCATGGACAGAACTGTTGTAATATGTTTGTTTACAACGTTTTAGAGCAAACGGAATCGTTTTATTCCGTGCAAAAGTCGTACTTTATAAGAAATTGAGGTGAACTCTTCTAGCAGGGCTAAGTTTTCACTAAGTTTCATGAGGAACTATAAGAAACCCTCGGTGTAATAAGCTCTAGGCTGTTACCATGGACAGAACTGTTGTAATACGTTTGTTTTCAACGTTTTAGAGCAAACGGAATCATTTTATTCCATGCAAAAAGCGTACTTTATAAGAAATTTAGTTGAACTCTTATTGCAGGGCTAAGTTATCACTAAATTTAATGGGGAACTAAAAGAAACCCTCGGAGTAATATGTCCTAGGCTCTTCCCATGGACAAAACTGTTGTTATACGTTTGTTTACAACGTTTTAGAGCAAACGGAATTCTTTTAAACCATTCAAAAGGCGTACTTTATAAGAAATTGAGGTGAACTCTTATTGCGGGGCTAAGTTTTCACTAAGTCTCATTGGGGAACTATAAGAGACCCTCGGTGTAATAAGTTCTAGGCTGTTCCCATGGACAGAACTGTTGTAATACATTTGTTTACAACGTTTTAGAGCAAATGGAATCGTTTTATTCCTTACGAAAGGCGTACTTTATAAGAAATTGAGGTGAACTCTTATTGCAGGGCTAAGTTTTCACTAAGTTTCATGGGGAATTTTAAGAAACCCTCGAAGTAATAAATTCTAGGCTGTTCCCATGGACAGAACTGTTGTCATAAGTTTGTTTACAACATTTTAGAGCAAACGGAATCGTTTTATTCCGTGCGAAAGGCGTACTTTATAAGAAATTGAGGTGAATTCTTCTAGCAGGGCTAAGTTTTCATTAAGTTTCATGGGGAACTATAAGAAACCCTCGGTGTGATAAATTCTAGGCTGTTCCCATGGACAGAACTGTTGTAATACGTTTGTTTACAACGGTTTGGAGCAAACTGATTCGTTTTATTTCGTGCAAAAGGCGTACTTTATAAGAAATCGAGTTGAACTCCTATTGCAGGGCTAAGTATTCACTAAGTCTCATGGGAAACTAAAAGAAACCCTCGTTGTAATAAGTTCTAGGCTGTTCCCATGGACAGAACTGTTGTAATACGTTTGTTTACAACGTTTTAGAGCAAACAGAATCGTTTTATTCCATGCAAGAGGAGTACTTTATAACAAATTGAGGTGAACTCTTATTGCGGGGCTGAGTTTTCACTAAGTTTCATTGGAAACTATAAAAAAAACCTCGGTGTAATATGTTCTAGGCTGTTTCCATGGAGAGAACTGTTGTAATACGTTTGTTTACAACGTTTTAGAGCAAACCGAATCGTTTTATTCCATGGGAAATGCATACTTTATAAGAAATTGAGGTGAACTCTTATTGCGGGGCTAAGTTTTTACTGAGTTTCATGGGGAACTATAAGAAACCCTCGGTGTAATATGTTCTAGGCTGTTCCCATGCACAGAACTGTTGTAATACGTTTGTTTACAACGTTTTATAGCAAACGGAATTGTTTTAATCCATGCGAAAGGCGTTCTTTATAAGAAATTGAGGTGAACACTTATTCCAGGGCTAAGTTGTCACTAAGTCTCATGGGGAACTAAAAGAAACCCTCGAAGTTATAAATTCTAGGCTGTTCCCATGGATAGAACTCTTGTATTACGTTTGTTTACAACATTTTTTAGCAAACGGAATCGTTTTATTCAATGCGAAAGGCGTACTTTATAAGAAATTAAGGTAAACTCTTATTTCGGGGCTAAGTTTTCACTGAGTTTCACGGGAAACTATAAAAAACCCTCGGTTTAATATGTTCGAGGCTGTTCCTATGGACAGAACGGTTGTAATAAGTTTGTTTACAACGTTTTAGAGCAAATGGAATCGTTTTATTCAGTGCGAAAGGTGTACTTTATAAGAAATTGAGATGAACTCTTATTGCGGGGCTAAGATTTCATTAAGTTTTACGGGGAACCATAAGAAACCCTCGAAGTAATAAGTTCTAGGCTGTTCCCATGGACAGAAGTGTTGAAATATGTTTGTTTACAACGTTTTAGAGCAACCAGAATCGTTTTATTCCATGCAAAAGGAGTACTTTATAACAAATTGAGGTAAACTCTTATTGCGGGGCTAAGTTTTCACTAAGTTTCATGGAGAACTATAAATAAACCCTCGGTGTTATATGTTCTAGGCTGTTCCCATGGACAGAACTGTTGTAATACGTTTATTTACAACGGTTTAGAGCAAACGGAATCGTTTTATTCCATGCGAAAGGCATACTTTTTAAGAAATTGAGGTGAACACTTATTGCGAAGCTAAGATCTCTTTAAGTCTCATGGGGAGCTATAAGAAACCATCGTTGTAATAAGTTTTAGGCTGTTCTTATGGACAGAACGGTTGTAATAAGTTTGTTTACAACGTTTGAGAGCAAACGGAATCGTTTTATTCCGTGCGAAAGGCGTACTTTATAAGAAATTGAGATTAACTATTATTGCAGGGCTAAGTTTTCACTAAGTGTCATGGGGAACTATAAGAAACCCTCGGTGTAAAAAGTTCTACGCTGTTCCCATGGACAGAACTGATGTAATACGTTTCTTTACAACGTTTTAGAGAAAACGGAATTGTTTTATTCCATGCCAAAGGCGTACTTTATAACAAATTGAGGTGAAATCTTATTGCGGGGCTAAGTTTTTATTAAGTTTCACGGGTATCTAAAAAAAACCCTCGGAGTAATATGTTCTAGACTCTTCCCATGGACAAAACTGTTGTTATACGTTTGTTTACAACGTTTTAGAGTAAACGAAATTGTTTTAAACCATTCAAGAGGCGTACTTTATAAGAAATTGAGGTGAACTCTTATTGCGGGGATAAGTTTTCACTAAGTCTCATGGGGAACTATAAGAAACCCTCGGTGTAATAAGTTCTAGGCTGTTCCCATGGACAGAACTGTTGTAATACGTTTGTTTACAACGTTTTAGAGCAAACGGAATCGTTTTATTTCATGCGAAAGGAGGACTTTAAAAAAAATTCAGGTGAACTCTCATTGCGGGGCTAAGTTTCTACTAAGTTTCTCGGGGAACTATAAGAAACCCTGGAAGTAATAAGTTCTAGGCTTTTCCCATGGACAGAACTGTTGTCATACGTTTGTTTACAACGTTTTAGAGCAAACAAAATCGTTTTATTCCATGGGAAATGCGTAGTTTATAAGAAATTGAGGTGAACTCTTATTACGGGGCTAAGTTCTCACTAAGTCTCATGGGGAACTATAAGAATACTCGGTCTAATAAGTTCTTGGCTGTTCCCATGGACAGAACTGTTGTAATAAGTTTGTTTACAACGTTTTAGAGCAAACGGAATCGTTTTATTCGGTGCGAAAGACGTATTTTATAAGAAATTGAGGTGAACTCTTCGAGCAGGACTAAGTTTTCACTAAGTTTCATGGGAAACTATAAGAAACCCTCGAAGTAATAAGTTTTATGCTGTTTCCATGGACAGAACTGTTGTAATACGTTTGTTTACAACGTTTTATAGCAAAAAGAATCGTTTTCTCAATGCGAAAGGCGTACTTTATTTGAAATTGAGGTGAACTCTTAGTTCAGGGCTAAGTTTTCACTTAGTCTCATGGGGAACTAAAAGAAACTTTCGAAGTAATAAGGTGTAGGCTATTCCCATGGACAGAACTGTTGTCATACGTTTGTTTACAACGTTTTAGAGCAAACAAAATCGTTTTATTCCATGGGAAATGCGTAGTTTATAAGAAATTGAGGTGAACTCTTATTACGGGGCTAAGTTCTCACTAAGTCTCATGGGGAACTATAAGAATACTTGGTGTAATAAGTTCTTGGCTGTTCCCATGGACAGAACTGTTGTAATACGTTTGTTTACAACGTTTTAGAGCAAAGGGAATCGTTTTATTCCATGCGAAAGGCGTACTTTATAACAAATTGAGGTGAAATCTTATTGCGGGGCTAAGTTTTTATTAAGTTTCATGGGGATCTAAAAAAAAACCCTCGGAGTAATATGTTCTAGGCTCTTCCCATGGACAAAACTGTTGTTATACGTTTGTTTACAACGTTTTAGAGCAAATGAAATTGTTTTAAACCATTCAAAAGGCGTACTTTATGAGAAATTGAGGTGAACTCTTATTGCGGGCTAAGTTTTCACTAAGTCTCATGGGGAACTATAAAAAACCCTCGGTGTTATAAGTTCTAGGCTGTTCCCATGGACAGAACTGTTGTAATAAGTTTGTTTACAACGTTTTAGAGCAAACGGAATCGTTTTATCCGTGCGAAAGACGTATTTTATAAGAAATTGAGGTGAACTCTTCGAGCAGGACTAAGTTTTCACTAAGTTTCATGGGAAACTATAAGAAACCCTCGAAGTAATAAGTTTTATGCTGTTTCCATGGACAGAACTGTTGTAATACGTTTGTTTACAACGTTTTAAAGGGAAAAGAATCGTTTTCTCAATGCGAAAGGCGTACTTTATTTGAAATTGAGGTGAACTCTTAGTTCGGGGCTAAGTTTTCACTTAGTCTCATGGGGAACTAAAAGAAACTTTCGAAGTAATAAGGTGTAGGCTATTCCCATGGACAGAACTGTTGTCATACGTTTGTTTACAACGTTTTAGAGCAAACAAAATCGTTTTATTCCATGGGAAATGCGTAGTTTATAAGAAATTGAGGTGAACTCTTATTACGGGGCTAAGTTTTCACTAAGTTTCATGGGAAACTATAAGAAACCCTCGAAGTAATAAGTTTTATGCTGTTTCCATGGACAGAACTGTTGTAATACGTTTGTTTACAACGTTTTAAAGCAAAAAGAATCGTTTTCTCAATGCGGAAGGCGTACTTTATTTGAAATTGAGGTGAACTTTTATTTCGGGGCTAAGTTTTCACTTAGTCTCATGGGGAACTAAAAGAAACTTTCGAAGTAATAAGGTCTAGGCTATTCCCATGGACAGAACTGTGGAAATACGTTTGTTTAACACGTTTTAGAGCAAACAGAATCGTTTTATTCCATGCAAAAGGAGTACTTTATATCAAATTGAGGTGAACTCTTATTGCGGGGCTAAGTTTTCACTAAGTTTCATGGGAAACTATAAAAAACCCTCGGTGTAATATGTTCTAGGCTGTTCCCATGGACAGAACTGTTGTAATACGTTTGTTTACAACGTTTTAGAGCAAAGGGAATCGTTTTATTCCATGCGAAAGGCTTACTTTATAACAAATTGAGGTGAAATCTTATTGCAGGGCTAAGTTTTTATTAAGTTTCATGGGGATCTAAAAAAAAACCCTCGGAGTAATATGTTCTAGGCTCTTCCCATGGACAAAACTGTTGTTATTCGTTTGTTTACAACGTTTTAGAGCAAATGAAATTGTTTTAAACCATTCAAAAGGCGTACTTCATAAGAAACTGAGGTGAACTCTTATTGCGGGCTAAGTTTTCACTAAGTCTCATGGGGAACTATAAGAAACCCTCGGTGTAATAAGTTCTAGGCTGTTCCCATGGACAGAACTGTTGTAATAAGTTTGTTTACAACGTTTTAGAGCAAACGGAATCGTTTTATTCCGTGCGAAAGACATATTTTATAAGAAATTGAGGTGAACTCTTCGAGCAGGACTAAGTTTTCACTAAGTTTCATGGGAAACTATAAGAAACCCTCGAAGTAATAAGTTTTATGCTGTTTCCATGGACAGAACTGTTGTAATACGTTTGTTTACAACGTTTTAAAGCAAAAAGAATCGTTTTCTCAATGCGAAAGGCGTACTTTATTTGAAATTGAGGTGAAGTCTTAGTTCTGGGTTAAGTTTTCACTTAGTCTCATGGGGAACTAAAAGAAACTTTCGAAGTAATAAGGTGTAGGCTATTCCCATGGACAGAACTGTTGTCATACGTTTGTTTACAACGTTTTAGAGCAAACAAAATCGTTTTATTCCATGGGAAATGCGTAGTTTATAAGAAATTGAGGTGAACTCTTATTACGGGGCTAAGTTCTCACTAAGTCTCATGGGGAACTATAAGAATACTTGGTGTAATAAGTTCTTGGCTGTTCCCATGGACAGAACTGTTGTAATAAGATTGTTTACAACGTTTTAGAGCAAACGGAATCGTTTTATTCCGTGCGAAAGACGTATTTTATAAGAAATTGAGGTGAACTCTTTGAGCAGGACTAAGTTTTCACTAAGTTTCATGGGAAACTATAAGAAACCCTCGAAGTAATAAGTTTTATGCTGTTTCCATGGACAGAACTGTTGTAATACGTTTGTTTACAACGTTTTAAAGCAAAAAGAATCGTTTTCTCAATGCGAAAGGCGTACTTTATTTGAAATTGAGGTGAACTTTTATTTCGGGGCTAAGTTTTCACTTAGTCTCATGGGGAACTAAAAGAAACTTTTGAAGTTATAAGGTCTAGGCTATTCCCATGGACAGAACTGTGGAAATACGTTTGTTTAACACGTTTTAGAGCAAACAGAATCGTTTTATTCCATGCAAAAGGAGTACTTTATATCAAATTGAGGTGAACTCTTATTGCGGGGCTAAGTTTTCACTAAGTTTCATGGAAAACTATAAAAAACCCTCGGTGTAATATGTTCTAGGCTGTTCCCATGGACAGAACTGTTGTAATACGTTTGTTTACAACGTTTAAGAGCAAACGGAATCGTTTTATTCCATGCGAAAGGCTTACTTTATAAAAAATTTAGGTGAACTCTTCGAGCAGGACTAAGTTTTCACTAAGTTTCATGGGAAACTATAAGAAACCCTCGAAGTAATAAGTTTTATGCTGTTTCCATGGACAGAACTGTTGTAATACGTTTGTTTACAACGTTTTAAAGCAAAAAGAATCGTTTTCTCAATGCGAAAGGCGTACTTTATTTGAAATTGAGGTGAAGTCTTAGTTCTGGGTTAAGTTTTCACTTAGTCTCATGGGGAACTAAAAGAAACTTTCGAAGTAATAAGGTGTAGGCTATTCCCATGGACAGAACTGTTGTCATACGTTTGTTTACAACGTTTTAGAGCAAACAAAATCGTTTTATTCCATGGGAAATGCGTAGTTTATAAGAAATTGAGGTGAACTCTTATTACGGGGCTAAGTTCTCACTAAGTCTCATGGGGAACTATAAGAATACTTGGTGTAATAAGTTCTTGGCTGTTCCCATGGACAGAACTGTTGTAATAAGATTGTTTACAACGTTTTAGAGCAAACGGAATCGTTTTATTCCGTGCGAAAGACGTATTTTATAAGAAATTGAGGTGAACTCTTTGAGCAGGACTAAGTTTTCACTAAGTTTCATGGGAAACTATAAGAAACCCTCGAAGTAATAAGTTTTATGCTGTTTCCATGGACAGAACTGTTGTAATACGTTTGTTTACAACGTTTTAAAGCAAAAAGAATCGTTTTCTCAATGCGAAAGGCGTACTTTATTTGAAATTGAGGTGAACTTTTATTTCGGGGCTAAGTTTTCACTTAGTCTCATGGGGAACTAAAAGAAACTTTCGAAGTTATAAGGTCTAGGCTATTCCCATGGACAGAACTGTGGAAATACGTTTGTTTAACACGTTTTAGAGCAAACAGAATCGTTTTATTCCATGCAAAAGGAGTACTTTATATCAAATTGAGGTGAACTCTTATTGCGGGGCTAAGTTTTCACTAAGTTTCATGGAAAACTATAAAAAACCCTCGGTGTAATATGTTCTAGGCTGTTCCCATGGACAGAACTGTTGTAATACGTTTGTTTACAACGTTTAAGAGCAAACGGAATCGTTTTATTCCATGCGAAAGGCTTACTTTATAAAAAATTTAGGTGAACTCTTATTGCGGGGCTACGTTTTCACTAAGTTTCATGGAGAACTATAAGACACCCTCTTGTAAAAAGTTCTACGCTGTTCCAATGGACAGAACCGTTGTAATACGTTTGTTTACAAAGTTTTAGAGCAAAGGGAATCGTTTTATTCCATGCAAAAGGGAAAGGCGTACTTTATAACAAATTGAGGTGAAATCTTATTGCGGGGCTAAGTTTTTATTAAGTTTCATGGGGATCTAAAAAAAACCCTCGGAGTAATATGTTCTAGGCTCTTCCCATGGACAAAACTGTTGTTATACGTTTGTTTACAACGTTGTAGAGCAAATGAAATTGTGTTAAACCATTCAAAAGGCGTACTTTATAAGAAATTGAGGTGAACTCTTATTGCGGGCTAAGTTTTCACTAAGTCTCATGGGGAACTATAAGAAACCCTCGGTGTTATAAGTTCTAGGCTGTTCCCATGGACCAGGGGCGGATCCAGACTGCCGCCACTGCCGCACAGGCGGTAGTCAATCTTGGCAAAAATAATTTTTTTAGTGGGCCTATACCTTCCAAAATGGACAGAACTGTTGTAATACGTTTGTTTCCAACGTTTTAGAGCAAACAGAACCGTTTTATTCCATGGGGATGCGTACTTTATAAGAAATTGAGGTGATCTCTTATTGCGGGGCTAAGTTTTCACTAAGTTTCATGGGGAACTATAAGAAACCGTTGAAGTGATAAGTTCTAGGCTGTTTCCATGGACAGAACTGTTGTAATACGTAAGTTTACAACGTTTTAGAGCAAACAGAACCGTTTTATTCAATGGGAAATGCGTACTTTATAAGAAATTGAGGTGATCTCTTATTGCGGGGCTAAGTTTTTATTGAGTTTCATGGTAAAACTAAAAGAAACCGTTGAAGTTATAAGTTCTAGGCTGTTCCCATGGACAGAACTGTTGTAATACGTAAGTTTACACCGTTTTAGAGCAAACACAACCGTTTTATTCCATGGGAAATGCGTACTTTATAAGAAATTTAGGTGATCTCTTATTGTGGGGCTAAGTTTTTACTGAGTTTCATGGGGAACTATAAGAAACTGTTGAAGTAATAAGTTCTAGGCTGTTCCCATGGACAGAACTGTTGTAATACGTATGTTTACAACATTTTAGAGCAAACAGAACCGTTTTATTCCAATGGGAATGCGTACTTTATAGGAAATTGAGGTGATCTCTTATTGCGGGGCTAAGTTTTTACTAAGTTCCATGTGGAACTATAAGAAACCGTTGAAGTAATAAGTTCTAGGCTGTTCCCATGGACAGAACTGTTGTAATACGTAAGTTTACAACGTTTTAGAGCAAACAGAGCCGTTTTATTCCATAGGAAATGCGTACTTCATAAGAAATTGAGGTGATCTCTTATTGCGGGGCTAAGTTTTCACTAAGTTTCATGGGGTACTATAAGAAACCGTTGAAGTAATAAGTTCTAGGCTGTTTCCATGGACAGAACTGTTGTAATACGTATGTTTACAACGTTTTAGAGCAAACATAACTGTATTATTTCATGGGAAATGCGTACTTTATAAGAAATTGAGGTGATCTCTTATTGCGGGGCTAAGTTTTTACTGAGTTTCATGGGGAACTATAAGAAACCGTTGAAGTAAAAAGTTCTAGGCTGTTCCCATGGACAGAACTGTTGTAATACGTAAGTTTACACCGTTTTAGAGCAAACAGAACCGTTTTATTCCATGGGAAATACGTACTTTATAAGAAATTTAAGTGATCTCTTATTGCGGGGCTAAGTTTTTACTGAAATTCATGGGGAACTATAAGAAACCGTTGAAGTAATAAGTTCTAGGCTGTTCCCATGGACAGAACTGTTGTAATACGTAAGTTTACACCGTTTTAGAGCAAACAGAACCGTTTTATTCACTGGGAAATGCGTACTTTATAAGAAATTTAGGTGATCTCTTATTGCGGGGCTAAGTTTTTACTGAGTTTCATGGGGAACTATAAGAAACCGTTGAAGTAATAAGTTCTAGGCTGTTCCCATGGACAGAACTGTTGTAATACGTAAGTTTACAACGTTTTAGAGCAAATGAAATTGTGTTAAACCATTCAAAAGGCGTACTTTATAAGAAATTGAGGTGAACTCTTATTGCGGGGCTAAGTTTTTATTAAGTTTCATGGGGATCTAAAAAAAACCCTCGGAGTAATATGTTCTAGGCTCTTCCCATGGACAAAACTGTTGTTATACGTTTGTTTACAACGTTTTAGAGCAAATGAAATTGTGTTAAACCATTCAAAAGGCGTACTTTATAAGAAATTGAGGTGAACTCTTATTGCGGGCTAAGTTTTCACTAAGTCTCATGGGGAACTATAAGAAACCCTCGGTGTTATAAGTTCTAGGCTGTTCCCATGGACCAGGGGCGGATCCAGACTGCCGCCACTGCCGCACAGGCGGTAGTCAATCTTGGCAAAAATAATTTTTTTAGTGGGCCTATACCTTCCAAAATGGACAGAACTGTTGTAATACGTTTGTTTCCAACGTTTTAGAGCAAACAGAACCGTTTTATTCCATGGGGATGCGTACTTTATAAGAAATTGAGGTGATCTCTTATTGCGGGGCTAAGTTTTCACTAAGTTTCATGGGGAACTATAAGAAACCGTTGAAGTGATAAGTTCTAGGCTGTTTCCATGGACAGAACTGTTGTAATACGTAAGTTTACAACGTTTTAGAGCAAACAGAACCGTTTTATTCAATGGGAAATGCGTACTTTATAAGAAATTGAGGTGATCTCTTATTGCGGGGCTAAGTTTTTACTGAGTTTCATGGTAAAACTAAA
This sequence comes from Pelagia noctiluca, assembly GCA_963924455.1. Lineage (NCBI taxonomy): Eukaryota > Metazoa > Cnidaria > Scyphozoa > Semaeostomeae > Pelagiidae > Pelagia > Pelagia noctiluca. The sequence goes on along the minus strand of OZ004334.1, from coordinate 4,724,328 downwards.
AGAAACCGTTGAAGTTATAAGTTCTAGGCTGTTCCCATGGACAGAACTGTTGTAATACGTAAGTTTACACCGTTTTAGAGCAAACACAACCGTTTTATTCCATGGAAAATGCGTACTTTATAAGAAATTTAGGTGATCTCTTATTGTGGGGCTAAGTTTTTACTGAGTTTCATGGGGAACTATAAGAAACTGTTGAAGTAATAAGTTCTAGGCTGTTCCCATGGACAGAACTGTTGTAATACGTATGTTTACAACATTTTAGAGCAAACAGAACCGTTTTATTCCAATGGGAATGCGTACTTTATAGGAAATTGAGGTGATCTCTTATTGCGGGGCTAAGTTTTTACTAAGTTCCATGTGGAACTATAAGAAACCGTTGAAGTAATAAGTTCTAGGCTGTTCCCATGGACAGAACTGTTGTAATACGTAAGTTTACAACGTTTTAGAGCAAACAGAGCCGTTTTATTCCATAGGAAATGCGTACTTCATAAGAAATTGAGGTGATCTCTTATTGCGGGGCTAAGTTTTCACTAAGTTTCATGGGGTACTATAAGAAACCGTTGAAGTAATAAGTTCTAGGCTGTTTCCATGGACAGAACTGTTGTAATACGTATGTTTACAACGTTTTAGAGCAAACATAACTGTATTATTTCATGGGAAATGCGTACTTTATAAGAAATTGAGGTGATCTCTTATTGCGGGGCTAAGTTTTTACTGAGTTTCATGGGGAACTATAAGAAACCGTTGAAGTAAAAAGTTCTAGGCTGTTCCCATGGACAGAACTGTTGTAATACGTAAGTTTACACCGTTTTAGAGCAAACAGAACCGTTTTATTCCATGGGAAATACGTACTTTATAAGAAATTTAAGTGATCTCTTATTGCGGGGCTAAGTTTTTACTGAAATTCATGGGGAACTATATGAAACCGTTGAAGTAATAAGTTCTAGGCTGTTCCCATGGACAGAACTGTTGTAATACGTAAGTTTACACCGTTTTAGAGCAAACAGAACCGTTTTATTCACTGGGAAATGCGTACTTTATAAGAAATTTAGGTGATCTCTTATTGTGGGGCTAAGTTTTTACTGAGTTTCATGGGGAACTATAAGAAACCGTTGAAGTAATAAGTTCTAGGCTGTTCCCATGGACAGAACTGTTGTAATACGTATGTTTACAACGTTTTAGAGCAAACAGAACCGTTTTATTCCATTGGGAATGCGTACTTTATAGGAAATTGACGTGATCTCTTATTGCGGGGCTAAGTTTTCACTGAGTTCCATGGGGAACTATAAGAAACCGTTGAAGTAATAAGTTCTAGGCTGTTCCCATGGACAGAACTGTTGTAATACGTAAGTTTACACCGTTTTAGAGCAAACAGAACCGTTTTATTCCATGGGAAATGCGTACTTTATAAGAAATTTAGGTGATCTCTTATTGCGGGGCTAAGTTTTTACTGAGTTTCATGGGGAACTATAAGAAACCGTTGAAGTAATAAGTTCTAGGCTGTTCCCATGGACAGAACTGTTGTAATACGTAAGTTTACAACGTTTTAGAGCAAACAGAACCGTTTTATTCCATGGGAAATGCGTACTTTATGAGAAATTGAGTTGATCTCTTATTGGGGGCTACGTTTTCACTAAGTTTCATTGGGAACTATAAGAAACCGTTGAAGTAATAAGTTCTAGGCTGTTCCCATGGACAGAACTGTTGTAATACGTAAGTTTACAACGTTTTAGAGCAAACAGAAACGTTTTATTCCATAGGAAATGCGTACTTTATAAGAAATTGAGGTGATCTCTTATTGCGGGGCTAAGTTTTCACTGAGTTTCATGGCTAACTATAAGAAACCGTTGAAGTAATAAGTTCTAGGCTGTTCCCATGGTCAGAACTGTTGTAATACGTAAGTTTACAACGTTTTAGAGCAAACAGAACCATTTTATTCCATGGGAAAGGCGTACTTTATAAGAAATTGGGGTGATCTCTTATTGCAGGGCTAAGTTTTCACTGAGTTTCATGGGGAACTATAAGAAACCGTTGAAGTAATAAGTTCTAGGCTGTTCCCATGGACAGAACTGTTGTAATACGTAAGTTTACAACGTTTTAGAGCAAACAGAACCGTTTTATTCCATTGGAAATGCGTACTTTATAAGAAATTGAGGTGATCTCTTATTGCAGGGCTAAGTTTTCACTGAGTTTCATGGGGAACTATAAGAAACCGTTGAAGTAATAAGTTCTAGGCTGTTCCCATGGACAGAACTGTTGTAATAACTGTTGTAAAAATCAGGTTAACACTTATTGCGGGGCTAAGTTTTCACTTAGTCTCATGGGGAACTAAAAGAAACTTTCGAAGTAATAAGGTGTAGGCTATTCCCATGGACAGAACTGTTGTAATACGTTTGTTTACAACGTTTTAGAGCAAACGGAATCGTTTTATTCCGTGCGAAAGGCGTACTTTATAAGAAATTGAGGTGAACTCTTATTTCGGGGCTAAGTTTTCACTAAGTGTCATGGGGAACTATAAGAAACCCTCTGTGTAAAAAGATCTACGCTGTTCCCATGGACAGAACTGATGTAATACTTTTCTTTACAACGTTTTAAAGCAAACAGAATCGTTTTATTTCATGCGAAAGGAGGACTTTAAAAAAAATTCAGGTGAACTCTTATTGCGGGGCTAAGTTTCTACTAAGTTTCTCGGGGAACTATAAGAAACCCTGGAAGTAATAAGTTCTAGGCTTTTCCCATGGACAGAACTGTTGTCTTTCGTTTGTTTACAACGTTTTAGAGCAAACAAAATCGTTTTATTCCATGGGAAATGCGTAGTTTATAAGAAATTGAGGTGAACTCTTATTAAGGGGCTAAGTTCTCACTAAGTCTCATAGGGAACTATAAGAATACTCGGTGTAATAAGTTCTTGGCTGTTCCCTTTGACAGAACTGTTGTAATAAGTTTGTTTACAACGTTTTAGAGCAAACGGAATCGTTTTATTCCGTGCGAAAGACGTATTTTATAAGAAATTGAGGTGAACTCTTCGAGCAGGACTAAGTTTTCACTAAGTTTCATGGGAAACTATAAGAAACCCTCCAAGTAATAAGTTTTATGCTGTTTCCATGGACAGAACTGTTGTAATACGTTTGTTTACAACGTTTTAAAGCAAAAAGAATCGTTTTCTCAATGCGAAAGGCGTACTTTTTTTGAAATTGAGGTGAACTCTTAGTTCGGGGCTAAGTTTTCACTTAGTCTCATGGGGAACTAAAAGAAACTTTCGAAGTAATAAGGTGTAGGCTATTCCCATGGACAGAACTGTTGTCATACGTTTGTTTACAACGTTTTAGAGCAAACAAAATCGTTTTATTCCATGGGAAATGCGTAGTTTATAAGAAATTGAGGTGAACTCTTATTACGGGGCTAAGTTCTCACTAAGTCTCATGGGGAACTATAAGAATACTTGGTGTAATAAGTTCTTGGCTGTTCCAAAGGACAGAACTGTTGTAATAAGTTTGTTTACAACGTTTTAGAGCAAACGGAATCGTTTTATTCCGTGCGAAAGACGTATTTTATAAGAAATTGAGGTGAACTCTTCGAGCAGGACTAAGTTTTCACTAAGTTTCATGGGAAACTATAAGAAACCCTCGAAGTAATAAGTTTTATGCTGTTTCCATGGACAGAACTGTTGTAATACGTTTGTTTACAACGTTTTAACCCTCTGAGACCCACTGTGACATATATGTCACATTCCAAACATATGACGTTTACTCCTTCATTTTGCATGACATGTCCAAAATTTTGCGATGAGGTGATCCCTGTGATCTTGATGAACAGCAGCAACCATATTTTGAAATTTTTACATGAAGTATTCACAGGTCGAATTTCATCAGAATTTGCTGATCTTGCAGTTTTTGCTTCAGTGTGACTTGCACATGTTCGACACGTTATTTCTGACATATAAAGTAAGTTGGTGAACTAAATAAAACTTTTCCTTATTGCTTAATTTCAGAATAACACTTTAGTAACAAATTTAGCGCGAGTGTCATTTTCATTTTTTTCTCAGAGGTCAAATTATCATTGTGACATATATGTCACTTCGGGCTTAGGCCCATAAAATTTCATCAAAATTTTGAGACAACGTTTACTTATAAAATGCTTATGTAGAGACAAATATTTGATACTAAAAGACCCAAAGGGCTGAGATAACACATGATTACACAACCCTTAGACCAATTTCAAAAAATGGCCTACTTCCACGCCCAGCCCTATGTACAAAGTCGGGGGTGGGGAATTTGGGACTTAGATATTTGGGGGTAGTTAAACCATTCCCCGTCAGAATTCTAAATATATATTTTTTTCTAATGTCTAATGACACTCCCGCTGGTTTCCCTGGCATTGAATAGAGCCTCTATTTTTCTCAAAAATGGTTTTCCCGGGCAATAATTCACGGCATAATTAATCGTGTGTGTAAGAATTGGAAAAGTTTAAGATTTCATAAAATATTATAGGCCTATTAGTAAAAGAGAAATTAACAAAATTGTAACAAAACGGCTGTGTAAATATAGATAAGTGTAGAATTGTCATTTTCTTGCAATTTTACAATATCTAAATTAGGTATCAAGGTTTGAATGGGCAGAGAATAACCACCATATGATATGGACTGCATAGGGGGTCTAGGGTCTCTATTCTTTGAACATCAAGAAGGTTATTGTGTTATTTGAATTGCCCCCCCCTTATTTTCATCCCTGTGTTCAAACAAAATTTTTTTACAAATATTTATTTTTTCCAGAAATATGTCTGCTGAGAGACCAGCAAGGTTGGCAATAGTAGACGCCCTAAACTTTCTTCTCAATGGAGATGAGAGTGAAAACGAATTCGGATCAGATGAAGAAGAAAGTGATGATGATTTTGCTGATGTTAATGATGATGATGATAATGTTGCTGATGTTAGTGATGATGACGAATGCAATACTGAGGCACCGCTGGAAGCCAACACAAATGAAACTGTGGTAACTAAAGATGCCTCAGATGAAAGCAAGGAAGCTCAATCTGCCAAATCACGCAAAAAACAGTCAATTACTAAGGAATACAGATGGATGAAAAAAGATGTCCCAACAAAAGATGTCAATTTCATTGGTGAAGAAGCAGAGCCTCCTGCAGATGGTTATATCAAAACACCACTAGAGTATTTCAAAATGTTCATTTCTGATGATATGATCCAGTTAATTGTGGACCATTCAAATTTGTATAGTGTCCAAAAAAAGGCAAACTCAGTGGCAACAACTAGTAAAGAAATTGAGCAGGTGATTGGCATCTTCTTCCAAATGGGCCTTGTATCTATGCCTGGTATTCGACCTTATTGGGAATCAGAGACAAGGTATCACCCAATAGCCGATATCATGAGTCGAAACCGATTTCAGCTGCTTTTGACAGTGCTTCATTTTGTTGATAACCTGTCAGTTAGTGACGAAACCAAAAAGTCTGATAAGCTGTGGAAGATACGCCCTTGGCTTGATAAGTTGCGCCAAAATTGCCTGCAAGTAATTCCAGAAGAGAAAAACTCAGTTGATGAGATGATGGTACCTTTCAAAGGCACCTTCAGTGGAATAAAACAATACATGCGTGGTAAACCTCATCCGTGGGGGTTTAAAATTTGGTGTAGAACTGGAGCTAGTGGAATGCTTTATGACTTCGATGTCTATCAAGGTAGTAATCCTGCAAACAAAAAGAATACCGAATTCGGATTGGCAGCTGATGTGGTGATAAAATTATGTTCGACGCTGCCAAAGCAGAAAAATTACAAGGTTTATGCTGACAATTATTTCACAGGCCTTCCTCTTGTCAAACATTTGCAAAATGAAGGAATACACTATGTTGGAACAATACGTAACAATAGATTGCCCAATTGTAACCTTCTTGATGAAAAAAGTTTGAAGGAAAAGGGGAGAGGTGCGTTTGATTGGCGAGTTGAACAGAATGCAGAGCTTACAGCTGTTAGATGGTATGACACAAGAGCAGTCACATTGCTTTCATCATACTTGGGTCCGCACCCACTTGACAAGGTTAGAAGATGGAGCAAATCCAGTAGGGAATTCGTTGAGATTGACAGGCCAAAAATTGTTTCAGAATACAATTGTTTTATGGGTGGCGTTGATTTGCTGGATTCTTTTCTGGCCAAGTACAGATACCACATGAAGTCAAAAAGGTGGTATCTATACATATTCTGGTACACCATTAAAATAGGCCTTATCAATGCCTGGCTTCTGTACCGTAAGGAATCTCAGCTACTTGGTATTAGCCGGAAAGAAATATTGAATCACCGCAGATTTCAAGCAAATGTTTCTGTTTCGTTGATGAAAGTCAATACTTCTGCTTCAAGATCAGCTGGACGACCCCCGTCTAATACGAAAAGCCAAGCATTGCCAAAACCACCAAAGCGCCTTTCTTTCCAACCCACTGTGGATGTGAGGATTGACCAGATTGCTCATTGGCCTGTAAAATGTCCGAAAAGAGGAAGATGCAAGGTTTGCAAGGAGAATCAGACAGACACAAAATGCGAAAAATGCGATGTCCGCCTCTGTTTTAATGAAAAACGCAACTGTTTTAAAGATTTTCACATATAAACTGAGAAGTGAAAGGAAAAATTTGTAAATTCAGCAAGAAACTTGGAATATTAGCACAAAATTGTTGTCTTTATGAAAATCTAACTTGTTGCATTTTTTGAGTTTTCGCTACCTGTATGACCCAATGTGACATATATGTCACTTCCCAAAAAGGTGTGAAAAAGTACGGATATTTTAAAATAGTAAAATGCATTCAAGTACTTAGCCAATAGGTATTGTTTTCTGCAATTATCAAATTTTTATCTTGATTTTCTGAACCCTTGGGTCTCAGAGGGTTAAAGCAAAAAGAATCGTTTTCTTAATGCGAAAGGCGTACTTTATTTGAAATTGAGGTGAACTCTTATTTCGGGGCTAAGTTTTCACTTAGTCTCATGGGGAACTAAAAGAAACTTTCGAAGTAATAAGGTCTAGGCTATTCCCATGGACAGAACTGTGGAAATACGTTTGTTTAACACGTTTTAGAGCAAACAGAATCGTTTTATTCCATGCAAAAGGAGTACTTTATATCAAATTGAGGTGAACTCTTATTGCAGGGCTAAGTTTTCACTAAGTTTCATGGGAAACTATAAAAAACCCTCGGTGTAATACGTTCTAGGCTGTTCCCATGGACAGAACTGTTGTAATACGTTTGTTTACAACGTTTTAGAGCAAACGGAATCGTTTTATTCCATGCAAAAGGCTTACTTTATAAAAAATTTAGGTGAACTCTTATTGCGGGGCTACGTTTTCACTAAGTTTCATGGAGAACTATAAGACACCCTCTTGTAAAAAGTTCTACGCTGTTCCCATGGACAGAACCGTTGTAATACGTTTGTTTACAACGTTTTAGAGCAAAGGGAATCGTTTTATTCCATGCGAAAGGCGTACTTTATAACAAATTGAGGTGAAATCTTATTGCGGGGCTAAGTTTTTATTAAGTTTCATGGGGATCTAAAAAAAACCCTCAGAGTAATATGTTCTAGGCTCTTCCCATGGACAAAACTGTTGTTATACGTTTGTTGACAACGTTTTAGAGCAAATGAAATTGTTTTAAACCATTCAAAAGGCGTACTTTATAAGAAATTGAGGTGAACTCTTATTGCGGGCTAAGTTTTCACTAAGTCTCATGGGGAACTATAAGAAACCCTCGGTGTAATAAGTTCTAGGCTGTTCCCATGGACCAGGGGCGGATCCAGACTGCCGCCACTGCCGCACAGGCGGTAGTCAATCTTGGCAAAAATTATTTCTTTTAGTGGGCCTATACCTTTTAAAATTGTCTTTTTTTCAAAATTTCTCCAATATATTTTCAAGTTTAACTTATCTTTTGTTTTAATTCGTTGAGATAATGCGAATTCTTCCAATTTCATTTATTCATATTCATATATTTTAAAATCTTTTCTAAAAGTTTGTTACGTTATAGCGTGCTAGCTTCTGAACACTCGTTTACTGAATTGAATGATTTGAATTTTGATTACTCTGCTTCATTGAATTGTATTTTGATTACTTGGCTTCATTGAATTGAATTATAGATCTGTGCGGCCCTTGTTTCGAATCATAGATCGCCCAGAGTTTGCCCCACTGTCAAAATTGTATTGGGTTTTCTGCCTTTTCTCAGCATAGATCGCCTCGAATGCCGCACAAGAACAAAAGAAAAGTCTCTTGGTTCCAAAATCCTTTGTCAAATCGTGCGCGCGCCTGCGTCAAATTTATGCAAATGCCGCCTGACAACTTATTTATACGTCACAGCAATTTATTTATACGTCACAGTAATTTATTTATGTTGAGAAACTTTTGCTTCGCGCGCTTTTCGTCCCTTCTCTTTGTGTTATTGAAATTCAAAATCCCTTCGAGTTTCCATTACAATTGCGGTTCGAAATCTTTTGTGTGTACCTAAAGCCATGGAATTTATGGAAACAATCCGAGATTTTATGGAGAAAAATGACGAGGATGGAGTGAGGCGATTCCTTGAAGTGAATTCAAAGTTGTTGTTGGAGGAGACGAAGAGAAGGCCTCAGCTTTTTTATGGAGATGAAGTAGGTGACAATGGCGGCCAATCAAGTTTTGAAATTTTGCAGAATTTAGGCCTGTTGGAAGATTCTGCAGCTCGGCATTTTGTCCCTCTAGAAATGGAATTAGGCCTTAATAAAGGGGAAACAGTTTTTCCTGCAAGGTAGGTTGGCCTATGCATATTTTCACTGCTGTGTGCACTTTTTGTTTAGATAAGCAAGAGGGTTATCTATAGGCCTAGGATTGCACTTTTAAGAATGATCTTGATAGAGTTTTGTAGAAGGATCCTAGTTCTAAGTAGCTTCTTGCAGTTGTTTGAAATTTAGTAAACAATAGCAGACAACGCAAGGTATCTACCTCCACCATCGATACCCCCAAAATCCGTTCCATTAACAGAAAGTGAGCAAAGCAGCTCCTGCAGAATTCCAGAGAAGCCGTTGATGAAGTTTTTTTACACAACAACCGCCTCAATCTTGGGCTTTTTGTGTTAGGCTCTCTAAAACTTTATTCAAGACAGTAGAAACTTTTAGGTAGACTATTCTTATCAGGAAGGCGAATTTGTGACCTAAAAATGAAATATTCCCCCATATTTGTTAGCCTCAAACAACCATGCATACTTGATACTTACAAAACATTTCCACAGGGTTGCTGCTGATGGTAATTGCCTGTACCATGCCTGTTCTACTGCAGTGGCTGGAAATGACAAACTTAGTAGTCTGTTGAGGGCCTTGACATCTGCTGAATTGTACCTTTACCCTGAATTTTATGCTTCTCATCCAACTTTTATCCATCTTACTAAACAAATCAATAGACCACTTGAGTCAGTTTTCTCCTGCTCTTTAATTTTTGAAGCTGTAGATATTTTTAAGAAGGATTTACAAAATTATTCAGAATGTGTCAGATTTGATGCTCTGGAGAATTCTGGAAACATAAGGTGGTGTTCCTTTATTTGCATGCTGGCTGTCTCAAGTGTTTTAGGTTTAAGAATCCATTCTTTTTACCCTGATACTGGTGCTAAGAATCTTGGCAAAGTTGCTTTTAATTTAAGTAATGCTATTATAGAGCCAAGACATCCTACAAATCTGGCTCAGCCACCAATCTGTCTTTTATGGTCAATTGTGGGAGGCTCTAGATGCGACCTCACGCCCTCTTACAAGCCAAACCATATTGTGCCATTATTCACAGTTAAACCAGCTGATGTGCCAATTGATATTTAAGCTGTCAAAAGTGAGCCAATAGTAAGACCCCGTTTACACGATGTCGGTACGACGGCGGCGCGATATGACACCGGTGTGAAACCAAGCCGGTGTGTGATTTTTGGCCTCCCGTTTACACGATGCCGGTGTGATATCGTTTCGGTTAGGAAAGACAATAGCTACGACGTCATTGATCTTGCGCTTGCGCACTAGCAAAGAAAAAGGCGCCAAAACACGAGGCAAACAAAAAGAAAGGAAGAATCACAGTCGTAAATGTAAACACAGATCGCAACCTGAAGAAGTGCTTGCTCGAAGAAAGAAATAATAACAAAAATATAAACGAAAATGCCACCAAAAAAGAAAACTTAAAGTAAATTTAATAAATTTGAAAGTAAATTTAATAACTCATTTGTTCGTATTTTGTATTGTGCAATCGTTTGCAAAATCACAACTATATTGATCTGCCAGAGCGTAGAAATTGCTTGAATTCGATCGACAGCCATTTTGATTTGTTGATCTCACGATAATTCCCGCGCTTTTGGGTGAGACAAAGAAACCACAAACCTCGATTTGATTGATTTTGCCCTCGAAGTGAAAGCGAACTGAAATCGTTTCGGTAACACGCCGGTGTGGCCTGTTTACACGACGTCGCTTACACACCGGCATGAAATCGCACCGGTGTGGCTACCGAACTGGGTTTTCACACTTTTTTTGCCGGCATGATATCGACATCGTGTAAACGGGTAGCCAAAAGACAAAAGATCCCACGCCGGCGTCATTTCGCACCGGCGTCGTACCGACATCGTGTAAACGGGGTCTAAGACAGTCAAAGATTTCTTTTCCCGCCCTGGCTACTAAGAGTAAAGATGCTTCCTATGAGCAAAAGAAAAATTTAGATATTTCAAAAGGCCCAATTACCAAAGAGGTTTCTTATGCCCACAATAATAATGTAAAAAAAGAAAATTCGAAAGAAGAAATTAAAAAAGAAAACCCAACTCCTGACCCAACTGTGAAGAAATTTGATTATTTTGGCACTTTCTATTACGAGGCAAGCTCCTTGAGTGATCAACAAAAAAAGCCATATCTTGGATAATATTTTCAAACAAGATGCAAGTTATGTTTTTCCTAGCAGGTCCATTTATGGTAAGATGCGCAAGTTTAGTTATAGTTGGTTTCAGGCATATTCATGGCTTACATATTCTGAATGTCTTGACGGCGCCTTTTGCATTCCATGTGTGTTATTTGGTCGCAGAATAGGACCAAATGCATCAAAGCTTGAGAAATTAATGAAAGCCCATTTTGCAGATTGGTCATGTGGCTCTCGAAGATTTAAAGAGCATGAAAAGTCCGAAATCCAGAAAACAGCCCTTTTAACGATGCAATCATTCTCTGGTGTAATGCATAATACTATAAAGCCTATAAATCAAATTCATGGTGAAATCTTAGACCAAACCATTTCTAAAAACAGGAAGATACTATCCTCAATAGTTGAAACCGTAATTCTTAATGGCACAAGAAACATCCCTTTCCGTGGCCATAGAGATGATTCTTCTCAATACTCCTCTCAAGATTGCGGCAATTTTCAAGCACTTTTAGATTTTAGGGTGAGAAGTGGTGATCAAGTCCTTGCCGATCATTTTAAGAATGCTCCAAGAAATGCAACATACCGTTCCAAGACCACTCAAAATGAGTTAATATCTTGTTGCGCCCAAATTCTTAACAAGAAAATCATTAAGGAGATTAAAGAAAGCAGATTTTTTTCAAATCTTGCAGATGAAGTAACAGATTGCTCCAATAAAGAGCAAATGCCACTTGTTATAAGATATGTTGATGGCAATGGAGATATACAAGAGAGATTTCTCGGATTTATTGAGTGTGATACAGGTGTGACAGGCAAGGCATTATCAGATAAAATATTAAGCTGTTTAGATGAGTTAGGTTTAGATTTAAAGAATTGCAGAGGCCAATGTTATGATGGTGCTGCAAATATGGCCGGAAAGTGCAAAGGTGTTGCATCTCGCATCCTTGCCTTAAATGATTTTGCTCTATACACCCACTGTGCCTCTCATCGCCTTAATCTTTGTGTTGCTGCATCCTGTCAAATTCAGATTGTTCGTAACATGATGAATAACGTGCAAGTTATATCCAGATTTTTTAACAAGTCTCCCAAGAGACAGGCTTTACTTGAGAAGATGGTTGCTGAGCATCTGCCAGGGTATAATCACACAAAACTCATTGATGTGTGCCAAACAAGATGGGTGCTTCGTATTGATGGGCTTACCCGGTTCATTGAGATGTATCCTGCCATATCAGAGGCCTTGTTTACAATCCGTGACAACTCAGATGGAAACTGGGATGGCGGTGCTGCTGATTCTTATGCTCTGGCCTCTGTGTGCTGCAACTTTGATTTTATAATTACCTTAGTTACAGTAAGAATGTGCTTAGAGTACACCAGATCAGCCAATGTTCAGCTTCAAACGTCTGATCTAGATATTATTCAAGGCTTGAAGGAAATAGATATATTGAAGAAATCTATAAGTAAAGTGAGGGAATTAATTGACGGCTACCATAAGGTTTGGTTTGAAAAAGCATGTAGAATTGCGAATCAAGTTGATGCAGTAATTAAGGCACCAAGAATCTGCAAGAGGCAGCAACACAGAAATAATATTCCTGTAGATGACGTGGAAAGCTATTTCAAAATAAATGTTGCACTTCCTCTCTTAGACCACCTTTCAACAGAGCTCTCTAATAGATTTTCTGAAAGAAACTGCATTGCATTCAAAGCCATTTCTCTTTTGCCATCTATCATGAATGAGCAATATAAAGGAGCATCAATTGCTTAGTTTATAAGAAATTGAGGTGAACTCTTATTACGGGGCTAAGTTCTCACTAAGTCTCATGGGGAACTATAAGAATACTCGGTGTAATAAGTTCTTGGCTGTTCCCATGGACAGAACTGTTGAAATAAGTTTGTTTACAACGTGTTTTAGCAAACGGAATCGTTTTATTCCGTGCGAAAAACGTACTTTATAAGAAATTGAGTTGAACTCTTCGAGCAGGGCTAAGTTTTCACTAAGTTTCATGAGGAACTATAAGAAACCCTCGAAGTAATAAGTTTTATGCTGTTTCCATGGACAGAACTGTTGTAATACGTTTGTTTACAACGTTTTAAAGCAAAAAGAATCGTTTTCTCAATGTGAGACAGGCAGGAGAGACAGGCTTTACTTGAGAAGATGGTTGCTGAGCATCTGCCAGGGTATAATCACACAAAACTCATTGATGTGTGCCAAACAAGATGGGTGCTTCGTATTGATGGGCTTACCCGGTTCATTGAGATGTATCCTGCCATATCAGAGGCCTTGTTTACAATCCGTGACAACTCAGATGGAAACTGGGATGGCGGTGCTGCTGATTCTTATGCTCTGGCCTCTTTGTGCTGCAACTTTGATTTTATAATTACCTTAGTTACAGTAAGAATGTGCTTAGAGTACACCAGATCAGCCACTGTTCAGCTTCAAACGTCTGATCTAGATATTATTCAAGGCTTGAAGGAAATAGATATATTGAAGAAATCTATAAGTAAAGTGAGGGAATTAATTGACGGCTACCATAAGGTTAGGTTTGAAAAAGCATGTAGAATTGCGAATCAAGTTGATGCAGTAATTAAGGCACCAAGAATCTGCAAGAGGCAGCAACACAGAAATAATATTCCTGTAGATGACGTGGAAAGCTATTTCAAAATAAATGTTGCACTTCCTCTCTTAGACCACCCTTCAACAGAGATCTCTAATAGATTTTCTGAAAGAAACTGCATTGCATTCAAAGCCATTTCTCTTTTGCCATCTATCATGAATGAGCAATATAAAGGAGCATCAATTGCAGGAGTAAAACGCACTCATGACGATGCACTTGAAAAAAGGAAAGAGGTCTTGGATGATGCTAAAGTCTTGATCCAAAGAGTGGACAAGCCATGGAAGGAAGATCTTCTTAATTTTTGTATCCAGTACCAACAGGATATGCCAAATAAAGCCACACTGTCGCATGAAGTTGATAATTGGGAATCTAAATGGGCAAACTTGGAAAATGAAAGCATACCATCAAGCATTTCTGATACCATCAGAGTAACAAATCCGATTTCATTTCCCAACATCTCAACAGCATTGAAGATATTAGCAATACTTCCAGTGACCAGCTGTACATGCGAACGCTCAGCTTCTTCTATAAGGCTTCTAAAAACCTATCTTCGAAGCACAATGTCCCAAGAGCGATTAAATGGCCTAGCTTCTCTCTTTACCCACAGAGATATAGAAATAGATGTGCAGAAGGTTATTGATCTCTACTCCGTGAAACACAAGCGTAAGCTTGCTTTGGGTAACATCCTTGAAAGCGACCAAAACCCTGAAATGAATGACGAGCTAATAACATCCGAAGTTTACTAGATTTTGATTATCAGGTATCTTAAAGCACTGCAGCAAGAGTTTATTTATATTGGCATCTTCAAGAGAGTTCACTGAAAGGACAGTGTATAGTTGTTCTTTATTATCGTCAAGCAATGCCACAAGAGTTTATTTGTATTAGCATCTTCAAGAGAGTTCCCTGAAAGGACAGTGTATAGTTGTTCTTTTTTATCTTCAAGCAATGCCACCAGAGTTTATTTATATCAGCATCTTCAAGAGAGTTCACTGAAAGGACAGTGTATAGTTGTTCTTTATTATCGTCAAGCAATGCCACCAGAGTTTATTTATATTAGCATCTTCAAGAGAGTTCACTGAAAGGACAGTGTATAGTTGTTCTTTATTATCGTCAAGCAATGCCACCAGAGTTTATTTATATTAGCATCTTCAAGAGAGCTCACTGAAAGGACAGTGTATAGTTGTTCTTTATTATCTTCGAGCAACGTCATCAGATTATTTGTTTAGAAAGGGAACAGAAACGATACCTAACGATACATTTAGTCTTGGATACTAGCATTGCAAAATTGATGAAAGGAAACCTCTTCTTGTTTAATCGGGATAGCTTTTATGAATGAAGATATGTTGCTTTCCTTTGGGTGTCTTTGCTTTCCGGTGGGTGTCTTTGTTAACCAACCTTTGTCCTTGCTTGGCGATTGAGATTCTCTATGTCATGTGTTGTAAATTAAACACTCATAGTTGATTTAGAATGGAAGGTGTGAGTCTTGTTAGCCGCCATTCGTGTAAGTGATGCAGCATTCTACTCCTAAATCTAATTCCATTGATCACTTTGCTTTCTTAAATTCTATGATTTGTAAATCTTCTTTGGGCTCAAGTTGTTATTACCAGCCATTTGCTAGAGACCAATGGGAGAACACCTTGACAAGATCTGGTTATTCGTACTGTTATCAGTGCTATTTCGTGACTATTTGGATAACAGCGTTAAAATCTCTTGGGTAGTTTGTTCTGCGATCAATGTGGATTGGTGAGTTCATTTATTTACTGAAGAAATCGTTATCTTAACTACGAATTTAGCGTATAGAAATATTTGGATAACAGCGTTAAAGTCTCTTGGGTAGTTTGTTCTGCGATCAATGTGGATTGTTGAGTTCATCTATTTACTGAAGAAATCGTTATCTGAACTACGAATTTAGCGTATAGAAATGCTTGAATAATCGTGAAACAGTGTTTAGTTTAATTTTTTATTTACTTGCTAATTTTCGTCATTAAGTTCTTTAGTTTTCTTCTGATTTCAAGCCTTGTAGATTGATTTTTTGCTATTTTAAAGGCAAACAAAGAATTATACTATCATTTTTAGGGGCTTTTACTGGCCTTTTTGAGGAGATGGTCGAAAAAAATTTTACCCCCTTATTTTTCCGCCCATGTGTGCGGCAGTCAGATTTCATCCTGGATCCGCCCCTGCCATGGACAGAACTGTTGTAATACGGTTGTTTACAACGTTTTAGAGCAAACTGAATCGTTTTATTCCGTGCGAAAGGCGTACTTTATAAGAAATTGAGATGAACTCTTATTGCAGGGCTAAGTTTTCACTAAGTTTCACGGGGAACCATAAGAAACCCTCGGTGTAATAAGTTCTAGGCTGTTCCCATGGACAGAACTGTTGTAATACGTTTGTTTACAGCGTTTTAGAGCAAACAGAATCGTTTTATTCCATGCAAAAGGAGTACTTTATAAAGAATTCAGGTGAACTCTTATTGCGGGGCTAAGTTTCTACTAAGTTTCATGGGGAACTATAAGAAACCCTCGAAGTAATAAGTTCTAGGCTGTTCCCATGGACAGAACTGTTGTAAGACGTTTATTTACAACGTTTTAGAGCAAATGGAATCGTTTTATTCAATGCAAAAGGCGTACTTTATAAGAAATTGAGGTGATCTCTTATTGCAAGGCTAAGTTTTCACTAAGTTTCATGGGGAACTATAAAAAACTCTCGGTGTAATATGTTCTAGGCTGTTGGCATGGACAAAACTGTTGTCATACGTTTGTTTACAACGTTTTAGAGCAAACGAAATTGTTTTAAACCATGCAAAAGGCGTACTTTATAAGAAATTGAGATGAACAGTTATTGCGGGGCTAAGTTCTCACTAAGTTTCATGGGGAACTATAAGAAACCCTCGGTGTAATAAGTTCTTTGCTGTTCTTATGGACAGAACTGTTGTAATACGTTTGTTTACGACGTTTTAGAGCAAACAGAATTGTTTTATTCCATGCAGAAGGAGTACTTTTTAAGAAATTGAGGTGAACTCTTATTGCGGGGCTAAGTTTTTACTGAGTTTGATGGGAGACTATAAAAAACTCTCGGTGTAATATTTTCCAGGCTGTTCCAATGGACATAACTGTTGTAATACGTTTATTTACAACGTTTTAGAGCAAGCGGAATCGTTTCATTCCATGCAAAAGAAGTACTTTATAAGACATTGAGGTGAACACTTATTGCGGTGCTAAGTTTTGACTAAGTTTCATGGGGAACTATAAGAAACTCTTCGAGTAATATTTCCTAGGCTGTTCCCATGGACATAACTGTTTTAATAAGTTTATTTACAACGTTTTAGAGCAAGCGGAATCGTTTCATTGCATGGGAAATGCTTAGTTTATAAGAAATTGAGGTGAACTCTTATTACGGGGCTAAGTTCTCACTAAGTCTCATGGGGAACTATAAGAATACTCGGTGTAATAAGTTCTTGGCTGTTCCCATGGACAGAACTGTTGAAATAAGTTTGTTTACAACGTTTTTTAGCAAACGGAATCGTTTTATTCCGTGCGAAAAACGTACTTTATAAGAAATTGAGTTGAACTCTTCGAGCAGGGCTAAGTTTTCACTAAGTTTCATGAGGAACTATAAGAAACCCTCGAAGTAATAAGTTTTATGCTGTTTCCATGGACAGAACTGTTGTAATACGTTTGTTTACAACGTTTTAAATCAAAAAGAATCGTTTTCTCAATGCGAAAGGCGTACTTTATAAAAAATCGAGGTGAACTCTTATTTCGGGGCTAAGTTTTCACTTAGTCTCATGGGGAACTAAAAGAAACTTTCGAAGCAATAAGTTCTAGGCTATTCCCATGGACAGAACTGTTGTAATACGTTTGTTTACAACGTTTTAGAGGAAACAGAATCGTTTTATTCCATGCAAAAGGAGTACTTTATAACAAATTGAGGTGAACTCTTATTGCGGGGCCAAGTATTCACTAATTTTCATGGGACACTATAAAAAACCCTCGGTGTAATATATTCTAAGCTGTTCCAATGGACATAACTGTTATAATACGTTTATTTAAAACGTTTTAGAGCAAGCGGAATCGTTTCATTACATGCAAAAGAAGTACTTTATAAGAAATTGAGGTGAACACTTATTGCGGTGCTAAGTTTTGACTAAGTTTCATGGGGAACTATAAGAAACCCTTTGTGTAATATTTTCTAGGCTGTTCCCATGGACATAACTGTTTTAATACGTTTATTTACAACGTTTTAGAGCAAGCGGAATCGTTTCATTCCATGCAAAAGAAGTACTTTATTAGAACTTGAGGTGAACACTTATTGCGGTGCTAAGTTTTTACTGAGTTTGATGGGAGACTATAAAAAACCCTCGGTGTAATATTTTCCAGGCTGTTCCAATTGACATAACTGTTGTAATACGTTTATTTACAACGTTTTAGAGCAAGCGGAATCGTTTCATTCCATGCAAAAGAAGTACTTTATAAGACATTGAGGTGAACACTTATTGCGGTGCTAAGTTTTGACTAAGTTTCATGGGGTAATATAAGAAACTCTTTGAGTAATATTTCCTAGGCTGTTCCCATGGACATAACTGTTTTAATACGTTTATTTACAACGTTTTAGAGCAAGCGGAATCGTTTCATTGCATGGGAAATGCTTAGTTTATAAGACATTGAGGTGAACTCTTATTACAAGGCTAAGTTCTCACTAAGTCTCATGGGGAACTAAAAGAATACTCGGTGTAATAAGTTCTTGGCTGTTCCCATGGACAGAACTGTTGAAATAAGTTTGTTTACAACGTTTTTTAGCAAACGGAATCGTTTTATTCCCTGCGAAAGACGTACTTTATAAGAAATTGAGTTGAACTCTTCGAGCAGGGCTAAGTTTTCACTAAGTTTCATGAGGAACTATAAGAAACCCTCGGTGTAATAAGTTCTAGGCCGTGCTCATGGACAGAGCTGTTGCAATATGTTTGTTTACAACGTTTTAGAGCAAATAGAATCGTTTTATTCAATTCGAAAGGCGTACTTTATAAGAAATTAAGGTAAACTTTTATTTCGGGGCTAAGTTTTCACTGAGTTTCATGGAAAACTATAAAAAAACCTCGGTGTAATATGTTTTAGGCTGTTCCCATGGACAGAACTGGTGTAATACGTTTATTTACAACGTTTTAGAGCAAACGGAATCGTTTTATTCCATGCGAAAGGGGTACTTTATAAGAAATTGAGGTAAACACTTATTGCTGGGATAATTTCTCACTGAGTCTCATGGGGAACTATAAGAAATCCTCGTTATAATAAGTTCTAGGCTGTTCCCATGGACAGAACGGTTGTAATAAGTTTGTTTACAACGTTTTAGAGGAAATGGAATCGTTTTATTCCATGCAAAAGGAGTACTTTATAAGACATTGAGGTTAACTCTTATTGCGGGGCCAAGTTTTCACTAAGTTTCATGGGAAACTATAAAAAACCCTCGGTGTAATATTTTCTAGGCTGTTCCCATGGACAGAACTGTTGTTATTCGTTTATTTACAACGTTTTAGAGCAAACGGAATCGTTTTATTCCATGCAATAGGCGTACTTTATAAGAAATTGAGGTGAACACTTTTTGCGGTGCTAAGTTTTGACTAGGTTTCATGGGGAACTATAAGAAACCCTTTGTGTAATATTTTCTAGGCTGTTCCCATGGACATAACTGTTTTAATACGTATATTTACAACGTTTTAGAGCAAGCGGAATCATTTCATTCCATGCAAAAGAAGTACTTTATAAGAACTTGAGATGAACACTTATTGCGGTGCTAAGTTTTGAGTAAGTTTCATGGGGAACTATAAGAAACCCTCGGTGTTATAAGTTCTAGGCTGTGCCCATGGACAGAGCTGTTGTAATACGTTTGTTTACAACATTTTGGAGCAAACGGAATCGTTTTATTCAATGCGAAAGGCGTACCTTATACGATATTGAGGTGAACACTTATTGCGGGGCTAAGTTATCACTAAGTCTCATGGGGAACTATAAGAAACCCTCGTTGTAATAATGTCTAGGCTCTTCCCATGGTCAGAACGGTTGTAACAAGTTGGTTTACAGCGTTTAGAGCAAACAGAATCGTTTTATTCCATGGCAAAGGAGTTCTTTATAAAAAATTCAGGTGAACTCTTATTGCAGGGCTAAGTTTCTACTAAGTTTCAATGGGAGCTATAAGAAACCCTCGAAGTAATAAGTTCTAGGCTGTTCCCATGGACAGAATTGTTGTAATACGTTTGTTTACGACGTTTTAGAGCAAACGGAATCGTTTTATTCCAAGCAAAAGAGGTACTTTATAAGAAATTGAGGTGATCTCTTATTGCAAGGCTAAGTTTTCACTAAGTTTCATGGGAACTATAAAAAACCCTCGGTGTACTATGTTTTAGGCTGTTCCCATGGACAAAACTGTTGTCATACGTTTGTTTACAACGTTTTATAGCAAACGAAATTGTTTTAAACCATGCAAAAGGCGTACTTTATAAGAAATTGAGATGAACACTTATTGCGGGGCTAAGTTCTCACTAAGTTTCATGGGGAACTATAAGAAACTCTTTGTGTAATATTTTTTAGGCTGTTCCCATGGACATAACTGTTTTAATACGTTTATTTACAACGTTTTAGAGCAAGCGGAATCGTTTCATTCCATGCCAAAGAAGTACTTTATAAGAACTTGAGGTGAACACTTATTGCGATGCTAAGTTTTGAGTAAGTTTCACGGGGAACCATAAGAAACCCTCGGTGTAATAAGTTCTAGGCTGTTCCCATGGACAGAACCGTTGTAATACGTTTGTTTACAGCGTTTAGAGCAAACAGAATCGTTTTATTCCATGCAAAAGGCGTACTTTATAAGAAATTGAGGTGAACACTTATTGCGGTGCTAAGTTTTGAGTAAGTTTCATGGGGAACTATAAGAAACCCTCGGTGTAATAAGTTCTAGGCTGTGCCCATGGACAGAGCTGTTGTAATACGTTTGTTTACAACATTTTGGAGCAAACGGAATCGTTTTATTCAATGCGAAAGGCGTACCTTATACGATATTGAGGTGAACACTTATTGCGGGGCTAAGTTATCACTAAGTCTCATGGGGAACTATAAGAAACCCTCGTTGTAATAATGTCTAGGCTCTTCCCATGGTCAGAACGGTTGTAATAAGTTTGTTTACAGCGTTTAGAGCAAACAGAATCGTTTTATTCCATGGCAAAGGAGTTCTTTATAAAAAATTCAGGTGAACTCTTATTGCAGGGCTAAGTTTCTACTAAGTTTCAATGGGAGCTATAAGAAACCCTCGAAGTAATAAGTTCTAGGCTGTTCCCATGGACAGAATTGTTGTAATACGTTTGTTTACGACGTTTTAGAGCAAACGGAATCGTTTTATTCCAAGCAAAAGAGGTACTTTATAAGAAATTGAGGTGATCTCTTATTGCAAGGCTAAGTTTTCACTAAGTTTCATGGGAACTATAAAAAACCCTCGGTGTACTATGTTTTAGGCTGTTCCCATGGACAAAACTGTTGTCATACGTTTGTTTACAACGTTTTATAGCAAACGAAATTGTTTTAAACCATGCAAAAGGCGTACTTTATAAGAAATTGAGATGAACACTTATTGCGGGGCTAAGTTCTCACTAAGTTTCATGGGGAACTATAAGAAACTCTTTGTGTAATATTTTTTAGGCTGTTCCCATGGACATAACTGTTTTAATACGTTTATTTACAACGTTTTAGAGCAAGCGGAATCGTTTCATTCCATGCAAAAGAAGTACTTTATAAGAACTTGAGGTGAACACTTATTGCGATGCTAAGTTTTGAGTAAGTTTCACGGGGAACCATAAGAAACCCTCGGTGTAATAAGTTCTAGGCTGTTCCCGTGGACAGAACCGTTGTAATACGTTTGTTTACAGCGTTTAGAGCAAACAGAATCGTTTTATTCCATGCAAAAGGCGTACTTTATAAGAAATTGAGGTGAACACTTATTGCGGTGCTAAGTTTTGACTAAGTTTCATGGGGAACTATAAGAAACCCTCGGTGTAATAAGTTCTAGGCTGTGCCCATGGACAGAGCTGTTCTAATACGTTTGTTTACAACGTTTTAGAGCAAACGGAATCGTTTAATTGAATGCGAAAGGCGTACTTTATAAGAAATTAAGGTAAACTCTTATTTCAGGGCAGAGTATTCACTGAGTTTCATGGGAAACTATAAAAAACCCTCGGTGTAATATGTTCTAGGCTGTTCCCATGGACAGAACTGTTGTAAGACGTTTTTTTACAACGTTTTAGAGCAAACGGAATCGTTTTATTCCATGCCAAAGGCGTACTTTATAAGAAATTGAGGTGAACACTTATTGCTGGGCTAAGTTCTCACTAAGTCTCATGGGGAACTATAAGAAATCCTCGTTATAATAAGTTCTAGGCTGTTTCCATGGACAGAACGGTTGTAATAAGTTTGTTTACAATGTTTTAGAGCATACGGAATCGTTTTATTCCGTGCGAAAGGCGTACTTTATAAGAAATTGAGGTGATCTCTTATCGCAGGGCTAAGTTTTCACTAATTTTCACGGGGAACAATAAGAAACCCTCGATATAATACGTTCTAGGCTGTTCCCATGGACAGAACTGTTGTAATACGTTTGTTTACAACGTTTTAGAGCAAACGGAATCGTTATATTCCGTGCGAAAGGCGTTCTTTATAAGAAATTGAGGTGAACTCTAATTGCAGGGCTAAGTTTTCACTAAGTTTAACGGGGAACCATAAGAAACCCTCGATATAATACGTTCTAGGCTGTTCCCATGGAAAGAACTGTTGTAATACGTTTGTTTACAACGTTTTAGAGCAAACGGAATCGTTTTATTCAATGCGAAAGGCGTACTTTATAAGAAA
Organism: Pelagia noctiluca; assembly: GCA_963924455.1. Classification (NCBI taxonomy): domain Eukaryota; kingdom Metazoa; phylum Cnidaria; class Scyphozoa; order Semaeostomeae; family Pelagiidae; genus Pelagia; species Pelagia noctiluca. Next base: position 4,701,960 of record OZ004334.1, on the reverse strand, counting down.
TTAAGGTAAACTCTTATTTTGGGGCTAAGTTTTCACTGAGTTTCATGGGAAACTATAAAAAACCCTCGGTGTAATATGTTCTAGGCTGTTCCCATGGACAGAACTGTTGTAAGACGTTTATTTACAACGTTTTAGAGCAAACGGAATCGTTTTATTCCATGCGAAAGGCGTACTTTATAAGAAATTGAGGTGAACACTTATTGCTGGGCTAAGTTCTCACTAAGTCTCATGGGGAACTATAAGAAATCATCGTTGTAATAAGTTCTAGGCTGTTTCCATGGACAGAACGGTTGTAATAAGTTTGTTTACAACGTTTTAGAGCAAACGGAATCGTTTTATTCCGTGCCAAAAACGTACTTTATAAGAAATTGAGGTGATCTCTTATCGCAGGGCTAAGTTCTCACTAATTTTCACGGGGAACCATAAGAAACCCTCAATGTAATAAGTTCTAGGCTGTTCCCATGGACAGAACTGTTGTAATACGTTTGTTTACAACGTTTTAGAGCAAACGGAATCGTTTTATTCTGTGCGAAAGGCGTTCTTTATAAGAAATTGAGGTGAACTCTTATTGCAGGGCTAAGTTTTCACTAAGTTTAACAGGGAACCATAAGAAACCCTCGATGTAATAAGTTCTAGGCTGTTCCCATGGACAGAACTGTTGTAATACGTTTGTTTACAACGTTTTAGAGCAAACGGAATCGTTATATTCAATGCGAAAGGGGTACTTTATAAGAAATTAAGGTAAACTCTTATTTTGGGGCTAAGTTTTCACTGAGTTTCATGGGAAACTATAAAAAACCCTCGGTGTAATATGTTCTAGGCTGTTCCCATGGACAGAACTGTTGTAAGACGTTTATTTACAACGTTTTAGAGCAAACGGAATCGTTTTATTCCATGCAAAAGGCGTACTTTATAAGAAATTGAGGTGAACACTTATTGCTGGGCTAAGTTCTCACTAAGTCTCATGGGGAACTATAAGAAATCCTCGTTGTAATAAGTTCTAGGCTGTTTCCATGGACAGAACGGTTGTAAAAAGTTTGTTTACAACGTTTTAGAGCAAACAGAATCGTTTTATTCCATGCGAAAGGCGTACTTTATAAAAAAGTGAGGTGAACTCTTATCGCAGGGCTAAGTTTTCACTAATTTTTACGGGGAACCATAAGAAACCCTCGGTGTAATAAGTTCTAGGCTGTTCCCATGGACAGAACTGTTGTAATACGTTTGTTTACAACGTTTTAGAGCAAACGGAATCGTTTTATTCCGTGCAAAAGGCGTTCTTTGTAAGAAATTGAGGTGAACTCTTATTGCAGGGCTAAGTTTTCACTAAGTTTCACGGGGAACCATAAGAAACCCTCGATGTAATAAGTTCTAGGCTGTTCCCATGGACAGAACTGTTGTAATACGTTTGTTTACAACGTTTTAGAGCAAACAGAATCCTTTTATTTCATGCGAAAGACGTACTTTATAAGAAATTGAGGTGAACTCTTATTGCGGGGCTAAGTTTTCACTAAGTTTCATGGAAAACTATAAAAAAACCCTCGGCTTTATATGTTCCAGGCTGTTCCCATGAACAGAACTGTTGAAATACGTTTGTTTACAACGTTTTAGAGCAAACAGAATCGTTTTATTCCATGCGCAAGGAGTACTTTATAAAAATTCAGGTGAACTCTTATTGCGGGGCTAAGTTTCTACTAAGTTTCATGGGGAACTATAAGAAACCCTCGAAGTAATAAGTTCTAGGCTGTTCCCATCGACAGAACTGTTGTAATACGTTTGCTTACGACGTTTTAGAGCAAACGGAATCGTTTTATTCCATGCAAAAGGCGTACTTTGTAAGAAAGTGAGGTGGTCTCTTATTGCAAGGCTAAGTTTTCATTAAGTTTCATGGGGAACTATAAAAAACCCTCGATGTAATAAGTTCTAGGCTGTTCCTATGGACAGAACTGTTGTAATACGTTTGTTTACAACGTTTTAGAGCAAACAGAATCCTTTTATTTCATGCAAAAGACGTATTTTTTAAGAAATTGAGGTGAACTCTTATTCCGGGGCTAAGTTTTCACTAAGTTTCATAGGAAACTATAAAAAAACCCTCGGTGTAATATGTTCTAGGCTGTTCCCATGGACAGAACTGTTGTAATACGTTTGTTTACAACGTTTTAGAGCAAACAGAATCGTTTTATAACATGCAAAAGGAGTACTTTATAAAAAATTCAGGTTAACTCTTATTGCGGGGCTAAGTTTTCATTAAGTTTCATGGGGAACTGTAAAAAACCATCGGTGTAATATGTTCTACGCTGTTCCCATGGACAGATCTGTTGTAATACGTTTGTTTACAACGTTTTAGAGCAAACGGAATCGTTTTATTCCGTGCGAAAGGCGTTCTTTATAAGATAGTGAGGTGAACTCTTATTGCAGGGCTAAGTTTTCACTAAGTTTCATGGGAAACCATAAGAAACCCTCGATGTAATAAGTTCTAGGCTGTTCCCATGGACAGAACTGTTGTAATACGTTTGTTTACAACGTTTTAGAGCAAACAGAATCCTTTTATTTCATGCGAAAGACGTACTTTATAAGAAATTGAGGTGAACTCTTATTGCGGGGCTAAGTTTTCACTAAGTTTCATGGGAAACTATAAAAAAACCCTCGGTGTAATATGTTCTAGGCTGTTCCCATGGACAGAACTCTTGTAAAACGTTTGTTTACAACGTTTTAGAGCAAACGGAATCGTTTTATTCCACGCAAAAGGAGTACTTTATAAGAAATTGAGGTGAACACTTATTGCAGTGCTAAGTTTTGACTAAGTTTCATGGGGAACTATAAGAAATCCTCGGTGTAATAAGTTCTGGGCTGTGCCCATGGACAGAGCTGTTGTAATACGTTTGTTTACAACGTTTTAGATCAAACGGAATCGTTTTATTCCATGCAAAAGGAGTACTTTATAAGAAATTGAGGTGAACACTTATTGCTGGGCTAAGTTTTCACTTAGTTTCATGGGAAACTATAAAAAACCCTCGGTGTAATATGTTCTAGGCTGTTCCCATGGAAAGAACTGTTGTAATACGTTTATTTACAACGTTTTAGAGCAAACGGAATTGTTTTTTTCCATGCGAAAGGCGAACTTTATAAGAAATTGAGATAAACTCTTATTGCGGGGCTAAGTTTTCACTAAGTCTCATGGGTAACTATAAGAAACCCTCGGTGTAATAAGTTCTACGCTGTTCCCATGGACAAAACTGTCATATACGTTTGTTTACAACGTTTTAGAGCTAACCGAATCGTTTTATTCCATGCAAAAGGCGTACTTTATAAGAAATTGAGGTGAACACTTATTGCTGGGCTAAATTCTCACTAAGTCTCATGGGGAACTATAAGAAATCCTCGTTGTAATAAGTTCTAGGCTGTTCCCATGGACAGAACGGTTGTAATAAGTTTGTTTAAGACGTTTTAAAGCAAACGGAATCGTTTTATTGCGTGCAAAAGGCGTACTTTATAAGAAATTGAGGTGAACTCTTATCGCAGGGCTAAGTCTTCACTAATTTTCACGGGGAACCATAAGAAACCTTCGCTGTAATAAGTTCAAGGCTGTTCCCATGGACAGAATTGTTGTAAAACGTTTATTTGCAACGTTTTAGAGCAAACGGAATCGTTTTATTCCGTGCGAAAGGCGTTCTTTATAAGAAATTGAGGTGAACTCTTATTGCAGTGCTAAGTTTTCACTAAGTTTTACGGGGAACCATAAGAAACCCTCGATGTAATAAGTTCTAGGCTGTTCCCATGGACAGAACTGTTGTAATACATTTGTTTACAACCTTATTAGAGCAAACAGAATCCTTTTATTTCATGCGAAAGACGTACTTTATAAGAAATTGAGGTGAACTCTTATTGCGGGGCTAAGTATTCACTAAGTTTCATGGGGAACTATAAGAAACCCTCGGTGTAATATGTTCTAGGATGTTCCCATGGACAGAACTGTTGTAATACGTTTATTTACAACGTTTTATAGCAAACGGAATCGTTTTATTCCATGCGAAAGGCGTACTTGATAAGAAATTGAGGTGAACACTTATTGCTGGGCTAAATTCTCACTAAGTCTCATGGGGAACTATAAAAAACCCTCGGTGTAATATCTTCTAGGCTGTTCCCATGGAAAGAACTGTTGTAATACGTTTATTTACAACTTTTTAGAGCAAACGGAATTGTTTTTTCCATGCGAAAGGCAAACTTTATAAGAAATTGAGATAAACTCTTATTGCGGGGCTAAGTTTTCACTAAGTCTCATGGGGAACTATAAAAAACCCTCGGTGTATTAAGTTATAGGCTGTTCCCATGGACAGAGCTGTTGTAATTCGTTTGTTTACAACGTTTTGGAGCAAACAGAATCGTTTTATTCCGTGCGACAGGCATACTTTATAAGAAATAGAGGTGAACTCTTATTGCGGGGCTATGTTTTCACTAAGCTTAATAAGTAACTATAAGAAAGCCTTGGTGTAATAAGTTCTAAGCTGTTCCCATGGACAAAACTGTTGTAATACGTTTGTTTACATTATTTTAGAGCAAACGGAATCGTTTTATTCCAAGCCAAAGGCGTACTTTATAAGCAATCGAGGTGAACTCTTATTGCGGGGCAAAGTTTTCAAAAAATCTCATGGGGAACTATAAGAAACCCTCAGTGTAATACGTTCTAGGCTGTTCCCATGGACAGAAGTGTTGTTATAGGTTTGTTTACAACGTTTTAGAGCAAACGGAGTCGTTTTATTCCATGCGAAAGGCGTACTTTATGAGAAATTGAGGTAAACTCTTATTGCGGGGCTAAGTTTTCACTACGTTTCATGGAGAACTATAAGATCCCTTGGTGTAATAAGTTCTAGGCTGTTCCTATTCATAGAACTGTTGTAATACGTTTGTTTACAACGTTTTAGAGCAAACGGAATCGTTTTATTCCGTGCGAAAGGAGTACTTTATAAAAAATTCAGGTGAACTCTTATTGCGGGGCTAAGTTTCTACTAAGTTTCATGATGAACTATAATAACCCTCGAAGTAATAAGTTCTAGGCTGTTCCAAAGGACAGAACTGTTGTAATATGTTTGTTTACGACGTTTTAGAGCAAACGGAATCGTTTTATTCAATGCAAAAGGCGTACTTTATAAGAAATAGAGGTGAACTCTTATTGCGGGGCTATGTTTTCACTAAGTTTCAAGGAGAACTATAAGAAACCCTCTTGTAAAAAGTTCTACGCTGTTCCCATGGACAGAACTGTTGTAAAACGTTTGTTAACAACGTTTTAGAGCAAACGGAATCGTTTTATTCCTTGCAAAAGGCGTACTTTATAAGTAATTGAGTTGAACTCTTATTGCAGAGCTACGTATTCACTAAGTTTCATTGGGAACTAAAAGAAACCCTCGAAGTAATATGTTCTAGGCTGTTCCCATGAACAGAACTGTTGTAATACGTTTGTTTACAACGTTTTAGAGCAAACGGAATCGTTTTATTCCATGCGAAAGGCGTACTTTATAAGAAATTGAGGTGAACTTATATTGCGGGGCTAATTTTTCACTAATTTTCATGGGGAACTATAAAAAATCCTCGGTGTAATATGTTCTAGGCTGTTTCGATGGACAGAACTGTTGTAATGCGTTTGTTTAAAACGTTTTAGAGCAAACGGAATCGTTTTATTTTATGCGAAAGGTGTACTTTATAAGAAAATGAGGTGAACTTTATTGTGGGGCTAAGTTTTCACTAAGTTTCATGGGAAAATATTAGAAACCCTCGGTGTAAGAAGTTCTACGTTGTTCCCTTGGACAGAACTGTTGTAATACGTATGTTTACATTGTTTTAGAGCAAACGGAATCGTTTTATTCCATGCGAAAGGAGTACTTTTTAAAAAATTCAGGTGAACTCTTATTGCGGGGCTAAGTTTCTACTAAGTTTCATGATGAACTATAAGAAACCCTCGAAGTAATAAGTTCTAGGCTGTTCCAAAGGACAGAACTGTTGTAATACGTTTGTTTACGACGTTTTAGAGCAAACGGAATCGTTTTATTCTATGCGAAAGGCGTACTCAATAAGAAATTGAGGTGAACTCTTATTGCGGGGCTAAGTTTCCTTAATTTTCATGGGGAACTATAAAAGAACCCTCGGTGTAATATGTTCTAGGCTATTCCTATGGACAGAACTGTTGTGATACGTTTGTTTACGACGTTTAAGAGCAAACGGAATCGTTTTTATTCCATGCGAAAGGCGTACTTTATAAGAAATCTGGCTGAACTCTTATTGTGGGGCTAAGTTTTCACTAAGTTTCATGGGAAACTATAAGAAACCCTCGGTGTAGAGAGTTCTACGCTGTTCCCATGGACAGAACTGTTGTAATGCGTTTGTTTAAAACGTTTTAGAGCAAACGGAATCGTTTTATTCAATGCGAAAGGTGTACTTTATAAGAAATTGAGGTGAACTCTTATTTCAGGGCCAAGTTTTCTCTAAGTTTCATGGGAAACTATAAAAAAACACTCGGTGTAATATTTTCTAGGCTGTTCCCATGGACAGAACTGTTGTAATGCGTTTGTTTAAAACGTTTTAGAGCAAATGGAATCGTTTTATTCCATGCGAAAGGTGTACTTTATAAGAAATTGAGGTGAACTCTTATTGTGGGGCTAAGTTTTCACTAAGTTTCATGGGAAACTATAAGAAACCCTCGGTGTAAGAAGTTCTACGCTGTTCCCTTGGACAGAACTGTTGTAATGCGTTTGTTTACAAGGTTTTAGAGCAAACGGAATCGTTTTATTCCATGCGAAAGGCGTACTTTATAAGAAATTGAGGTGAACTCTTATTTCGGGGCTAAGTTTTCACTAAGTTTTATGGCGAACTATAAAAAAATCCTCGGTGTAATATGTTCTAGGCTTTTCCCATGAACAACTGTTGTAATACGTTTGTTTACAACGTTTTGGAGCAAACGGAATCGTTTTATTCTATGCGAAAGGCGTACTTTATAAGAAATGGAGGTGAACTCTTATTGCGGGGCTAAGTTTCCTTAATTTTCATGGGGAACTATAAAAGAACCCTCGGTGTAATATGTTCTAGGCTATTCCTATGGACAGAACTGTTGTGATACGTTTGTTTACGACGTTTTAGAGCAAACGGAATCGTTTTATTCCATGCGAAAGGCGTACTTTATAGAAATTTGGCTGAACTCTTATTGCAGGGCTAAGTTTGCGCAAAGTTTCATGGGGAACTTTAAGAAACCCTCAGTGTATTAAGTTGTAGGCTGTTCCCATTGACAGAAGTGTTGTTATATGTTTGTTTAATGTTAATTATATGCAGATTTAATTTGAGTTATCCCCGTAAGTCTAGGGTCCTAGTGTTTGGTTTTTCCCACAGATCATCTACAAGGTTGTTGTTGCTGCTTGGGTTTTTTCCTGGGTCACTCGTTTACAGCTCAGTTATTTCCCCGAGTTTTATCGTGACTACCTTATATGGGAGGTGTTAATTTGTTCCATGTGCTGCAGCATTGATTCTACCGCATGCTGTTTCGATCAGCAATTGAGTTCTTCACTGACCAAGCATAGAACAAAGTTTAGCTGTTCTTTCGAATCCCACCCAGCCCTTTCCTTCTTAGGGGATCTTTTCTAATGCAATGGGGTTTATTTATTTCATTTTATTGTTTTATTTGATATTTGCATTTGCACTATTTTCTGCCTTTCCTTTTCCAAGGCCTACCATCAGGCTCCTGTTTAGATGGAAGGGGTGCATCGGCTCAATGTTAAGTGCCGACGGGGGGCTGGAATTATGTTTCCTGTTACGTCACCGACTTAGAGAGTGTTATTCTCTGGGTAGGTAGGGCTTGTGCGCCTCCACAGCCCACTCCCGGGTGTCTAGGACTTACATAAGGGATAACAACGTTTTAAAGCAAACGGAGTCGTTTCATTCGATGGGAAAGGTGTACTTTATGAGAAATTGAGGTAAACTCTTATTGCGGGGCTAAGTTTTTACTAAGTTTCATGGAGAACTATAAGAAACCCTCGGTGTAATAAGTTCTAGGCTGTTCCTATTCATAAAACTGTTGTAATACGTTTGTTTACAGCGTTTTAGAGCAGAAGGAATCGTTTTATTACATGCAAAAGGTGTACTTTATAAGAAATTGAGGTGAACTCTTATTGTGGGGCTAAGTTTTCACTAAGTTTCATGGGAAACTATAAGAAAGCCTCGGTGTAGAAAGTTCTACGCTGTTCCCATAGACAGAACTGTTGTAATACGTTTGTTTACAACATTTTAGAGCAAAAAGAATCGTTTTGTCCATGCGAAAGGCGTACTTAATAAGAAATTTAGGTGAACTCTTATTGCGGGGCTAAGTTTGCACAAAGTTTCACGGGGAACTATAAGAAACCCTCGGTGTAAAAAGTTTTAGGCTGTTCCCATGAAAAGAACTGTTTTAATACGTTTTTTAACAACGTTTTAGAGCAAACAGAATCGTTTTATTCCATGCGAAAGGCGTATTTTATAAGAAAATGAGGTGAACTCTTATTGCGGCGCTAAGTTTTCACTACGTTTCATGGGGAACTATAAGAAACCCTCGCTGTAATATGTTCTAGGCTGTTTCCATGGACAGAGCTGTTGTAATACGTTTGTTTACAACGTTTTAGAGCAAACGGACTCGTTTTATTCCATGCGAAAGGAGTACTTTATAAAAAATTCAGGTGAACTCTTATTGCGGGGCTAGGTATTCACTAAGTCTCATGGCAAACTAAAGGAAACCCTCGAGGTAATAAGTTATAGGCTGTTCCCATGGATAGAACTGTTGTAAGACGTTTATTTACAACGTTTTAGATCAAATGGAATCGTTTTATTCAATGCAAAAGGCGTACTTTATAAGAAATTGAGGTGATCTCTTATTGCAAGGCTAAGTTTTCACTTAGTTTCATGGGGAACTATAAAAAACTCTCGGTGTAATATGTTCTAGGCTGTTCGCATGGACAAAACTGTTGTCATACGTTTGTTTACAACGTTTTAGAGCAAACGAAATTGTTTTAAACCATGCAAAAGGCGTACTTTATAAGAAATTGAGATGAACAGTTATTGCGGGGCTAAGTTCTCACTAAGTTTCATGGGGAACTATAAGAAACCCTCGGTGTAATAAGTTCTTTGCTGTTCTTATGGACAGAACTGTTGTAATACGTTTGTTTACGACGTTTTAGAGCAAACAGAATTGTTTTATTCCATGCAAAAGGAGTACTTTTTAAGAAATTGAGGTGAACTCTTATAGCGGGGCTAAGTTTTTACTGAGTTTGATGGGAGACTATAAAAAACTCTCGGTGTAATATTTTCCAGGCTGTTCCAATGGACATAACTGTTGTAATACGTTTATTTACAACGTTTTAGAGCAAGCGGAATCGTTTCATTCCATGCAAAAGAAGTACTTTATAAGACATTGAGGTGAACACTTATTGCGGTGCTAAGTTTTGACTAAGTTTCATGGGGAACTATAAGAAACTCTTCGAGTAATATTTCCTAGGCTGTTCCCATGGACATAACTGTTTTAATAAGTTTATTTACAACGTTTTAGAGCAAGCGGAATCGTTTCATTGCATGGGAAATGCTTAGTTTATAAGAAATTGAGGTGAACTCTTATTACGGGGCTAAGTTCTCACTAAGTCTCATGGGGAACTATAAGAATACTCGGTGTAATAAGTTCTTGGCTGTTCCCATGGACAGAACTGTTGAAATAAGTTTGTTTACAACGTTTTTTAGCAAACGGAATCGTTTTATTCCGTGCGAAAAACGTACTTTATAAGAAATTGAGTTGAACTCTTCGAGCAGGGCTAAGTTTTCACTAAGTTTCATGAGGAACTATAAGAAACCCTCGAAGTAATAAGTTTTATGCTGTTTCCATGGACAGAACTGTTGTAATACGTTTGTTTACAACGTTTTAAAGCAAAAAGAATCGTTTTCTCAATGCGAAAGGCGTACTTTATAAAAAATTGAGCTGAACTCTTATTTCGGGGCTAAGTTTTCACTTAGTCTCATGGGGAACTAAAAGAAACTTTCGAAGCAATAAGTTCTAGGCTATTCCCATGGTCAGAACGGTTGTAATAAGTTTGTTTACAGCGTTTAGAGCAAACAGAATCGTTTTATTCCATGGCAAAGGAGTTCTTTATAAAAAATTCAGGTGAACTCTTATTGCAGGGCTAAGTTTCTACTAAGTTTCAATGGGAGCTATAAGAAACCCTCGAAGTAATAAGTTCTAGGCTGTTCCCATGGACAGAATTGTTGTAATACGTTTGTTTACGACGTTTTAGAGCAAACGGAATCGTTTTATTCCAAGCAAAAGAGGTACTTTATAAGAAATTGAGGTGATCTCTTATTGCAAGGCTAAGTTTTCACTAAGTTTCATGGGAACTATAAAAAACCCTCGGTGTAATATGTTTTAGGCTGTTCCCATGGACAAAACTGTTGTCATACGTTTGTTTACAACGTTTTATAGCAAACGAAATTGTTTTGAACCATGCAAAAGGCGTACTTTATAAGAAATTGAGATGAACACTTATTGCGGGGCTAAGTTCTCACTAAGTTTCATGGGGAACTATAAGAAACTCTTTGTGTAATATTTTCTAGGCTGTTCCCATGGACATAACTGTTTTAATACGTTTATTTACAACGTTTTAGAGCAAGCGGAATCGTTTCATTCCATGCAAAAGAAGTACTTTATAAGAACTTGAGGTGAACACTTATTGCGATGCTAAGTTTTGAGTAAGTTTCACGGGGAACCATAAGAAACCCTCGGTGTAATAAGTTCTAGGCTGTTCCCATGGACAGAACCGTTGTAATACATTTGTTTACAGCGTTTAGAGCAAACAGAATCGTTTTATTCCATGCAAAAGGCGTACTTTATAAGAAATTGAGGTGAACACTTATTGCGGTGCTAAGTTTTGACTAAGTTTCATGGGGAACTATAAGAAACCCTCGGTGTAATAAGTTCTAGGCTGTGCCCATGGACAGAGCTGTTCTAATACGTTTGTTTACAACGTTTTAGAGCAAACGGAATCGTTTAATTGAATGCGAAAGGCGTACTTTATAAGAAATTAAGGTAAACTCTTATTTCAGGGCAGAGTATTCACTGAGTTTCATGGGAAACTATAAAAAACCCTCGGTGTAATATGTTCTAGGCTGTTCCCATGGACAGAACTGTTGTAAGACGTTTATTTACAACGTTTTAGAGCAAACGGAATCGTTATATTCCGTGCGAAAGGCGTTCTTTATAAGAAATTGAGGTGAACTCTTATTGCAGGGCTAAGTTTTCACTAAGTTTAACGGAGAACCATAAGAAACCCTCGATGTAATAAGTTCTAGGCTGTTCCCATGGACAGAACTGTTGTAATACGTTTGTTTACAACGTTTTAGAGCAAACGGAATCGTTATATTCAATGCAAAAGGCGTACTTTATAAGAAATTAAGGTAAACTCTTATTTTGGGTCTAAGTTTTCACTGAGTTTCATGGGAAACTATAAAAAACCCTCGGTGTAATATGTTCTAGGCTGTTCCCATGGACAGAACTGTTGTAAGACGTTTATTTACAACGTTTTAGAGCAAACGGAATCGTTTTATTCCATGCAAAAGGCGTACTTTATAAGAAATTGAGGTGAACACTTATTGCTGGGCTAAGTTCTCACTAAGTCTCATGGGGAACTATAAGAAATCCTCGTTGTAATAAGTTCTAGGCTGTTTCCATGGACAGAACGATTGTAAAAAGTTTGTTTACAACGTTTTAGAGCAAACAGAATCGTTTTATTCCATGCGAAAGGCGTACTTTATAAAAAAGTGAGGTGAACTCTTATCGCAGGGCTAAGTTTTCACTAATTTTTACGGGGAACCATAAGAAAGCCTCGGTGTAATAAGTTCTAGGCTGTTCCCATGGACAGAACTGTTGTAATACGTTTGTTTACAACGTTTTAGAGCAAACGGAATCGTTTTATTCCGTGCAAAAGGCGTTTTTTGTAAGAAATTGAGGTGAACTCTTATTGCAGGGCTAAGTTTTCACTAAGTTTCACGGGGAACCATAAGAAACCCTCGATGTAATAAGTTCTAGGCTGTTCCCATGGACAGAACTGTTGTAATACGTTTGTTTACAACGTTTTAGAGCAAACAGAATCCTTTTATTTCATGCGAAAGACGTACTTTATAAGAAATTGAGGTGAACTCTTATTGCGGGGCTAAGTTTTCACTAAGTTTCATGGAAAACTATAAAAAAACCCTCGGCTTTATATGTTCCAGGCTGTTCCCATGAACAGAACTGTTGAAATACGTTTGTTTACAACGTTTTAGAGCAAACGGAATCGTTTTATTCCGTGCAAAAGGCGTTTTTTGTAAGAAATTGAGGTGAACTCTTATTGCAGGGCTAGGTATTCACTAAGTTTCACGGGAAACCATAAGAAACCCTCGATGTAATAAGTTCTAGGCTGTTCCCATGGATAGAACTGTTGTAAGACGTTTATTTACAACGTTTTAGAGCAAATGGAATCGTTTTATTCAATGCAAAGGGCGTACTTTATAAGAAATTGAGGTGATCTCTTATTGCAAGGCTAAGTTTTCACTAAGTTTCATGGGGAACTATAAAAAACTCTCGGTGTAATATGTTCTAGGCTGTTCGCATGGACAAAACTGTTGTCATACGTTTGTTTACAACGTTTTAGAGCAAACGAAATTGTTTTAAACCATGCAAAAGGCGTACTTTATAAGAAATTGAGATGAACAGTTATTGCGGGGCTAAGTTCTCACTAAGTTTCATGGGGAACTATAAGAAACCCTCGGTGTAATAAGTTCTTTGCTGTTCTTATGGACAGAACTGTTGTAATACGTTTGTTTACGACGTTTTAGAGCAAACAGAATTGTTTTATTCCATGCAAAAGGAGTACTTTTTAAGAAATTGAGGTGAACTCTTATTGCGGGGCTAAGTTTTTACTGAGTTTGATGGGAGACTATAAAAAACTCTCGGTGTAATATTTTCCAGGCTGTTCCAATGGACATAACTGTTGTAATACGTTTATTTACAACGTTTTAGAGCAAGCGGAATCGTTTCATTCCATGCAAAAGAAGTACTTTATAAGACATTGAGGTGAACACTTATTGCGGTGCTAAGTTTTGACTAAGTTTCATGGGGAACTATAAGAAACTCTTCGAGTAATATTTCCTAGGCTGTTCCCATGGACATAACTGTTTTAATAAGTTTATTTACAACGTTTTAGAGCAAGCGGAATCGTTTCATTGCATGGGAAATGCTTAGTTTATAAGAAATTGAGGTGAACTCTTATTACGGGGCTAAGTTCTCACTAAGTCTCATGGGGAACTATAAGAATACTCGGTGTAATAAGTTCTTGGCTGTTCCCATGGACAGAACTGTTGAAATAAGTTTGTTTACAACGTTTTTTAGCAAACGGAATCGTTTTATTCCGTGCGAAAAACGTACTTTATAAGAAATTGAGTTGAACTCTTCGAGCAGGGCTAAGTTTTCACTAAGTTTCATGAGGAACTATAAGAAACCCTCGAAGTAATAAGTTTTATGCTGTTTCCATGGACAGAACTGTTGTAATACGTTTGTTTACAACGTTTTAAAGCAAAAAGAATCGTTTTCTCAATGCGAAAGGCGTACTTTATAAAAAATTGAGCTGAACTCTTATTTCGGGGCTAAGTTTTCACTTAGTCTCATGGGGAACTAAAAGAAACTTTCGAAGCAATAAGTTCTAGGCTATTCCCATGGTCAGAACGGTTGTAATAAGTTTGTTTACAGCGTTTAGAGCAAACAGAATCGTTTTATTCCATGGCAAAGGAGTTCTTTATAAAAAATTCAGGTGAACTCTTATTGCAGGGCTAAGTTTCTACTAAGTTTCAATGGGAGCTATAAGAAACCCTCGAAGTAATAAGTTCTAGGCTGTTCCCATGGACAGAATTGTTGTAATACGTTTGTTTACGACGTTTTAGAGCAAACGGAATCGTTTTATTCCAAGCAAAAGAGGTACTTTATAAGAAATTGAGGTGATCTCTTATTGCAAGGCTAAGTTTTCACTAAGTTTCATGGGAACTATAAAAAACCCTCGGTGTAATATGTTTTAGGCTGTTCCCATGGACAAAACTGTTGTCATACGTTTGTTTACAACGTTTTATAGCAAACGAAATTGTTTTAAACCATGCAAAAGGCGTACTTTATAAGAAATTGAGATGAACACTTATTGCGGGGCTAAGTTCTCACTAAGTTTCATGGGGAACTATAAGAAACTCTTTGTGTAATATTTTCTAGGCTGTTCCCATGGACATAACTGTTTTAATACGTTTATTTACAACGTTTTAGAGCAAGCGGAATCGTTTCATTCCATGCAAAAGAAGTACTTTATAAGAACTTGAGGTGAACACTTATTGCGATGCTAAGTTTTGAGTAAGTTTCACGGGGAACCATAAGAAACCCTCGGTGTAATAAGTTCTAGGCTGTTCCCATGGACAGAACCGTTGTAATACATTTGTTTACAGCGTTTAGAGCAAACAGAATCGTTTTATTCCATGCAAAAGGCGTACTTTATAAGAAATTGAGCTGAACACTTATTGCGGTGCTAATTTTTGACTAAGTTTCATGGGGAACTATATGAAACCCTCGGTGTAATAAGTTCTAGGCTGTGCCCATGGACAGAGCTGTTCTAATACGTTTGTTTACAACGTTTTAGAGCAAACGGAATCGTTTAATTGAATGCGAAAGGCGTACTTTATAAGAAATTGAGGTAAACTCTTATTTAAGGGCAGAGTATTCACTGAGTTTCATGGGAAACTATAAAAAACCCTCGGTGTAATATGTTCTAGAATGTTCCCATGGACAGAACTGTTGTAAGACGTTTATTTACAACGTTTTAGAGCAAACGGAATCGTTTTATTCCATGCCAAAGGCGTACTTTATAAGAAATTGAGGTGAACACTTATTGCTGGGCTAAGTTCTCACTAAGTCTCATGGGGAACTATAAGAAATCCTCGTTATAATAAGTTCTAGGCTGTTTCCATGGACAGAACGGTTGTAATAAGTTTGTTTACAACGTTTTAGAGCATACGGAATCGTTTTATTCCGTGCGAAAGGCGTACTTTATAAGAAATTGAGGTGATCTCTTATCGAAGGGCTAAGTTTTCACTAATTTTCACGGGGAACCATAAGAAACCCTCGATATAATACGTTCTAGGCTGTTCCCATGGACAGAACTGTTGTAATACGTTTGTTTACAACGTTTTAGAGCAAACGGAATCGTTATATTCCGTGCGAAAGGCGTTCTTTATAAGAAATTGAGGTGAACTCTTATTGCAGGGCTAAGTTTTCACTAAGTTTAACGGGGAACCATAAGAAACCCTCGATGTAATAAGTTCTAGGCTGTTCCCATGGACAGAACTGTTGTAATACGTTTGTTTACAACGTTTTAGAGCAAACGGAATCGTTATATTCAATGCAAAAGGCGTACTTTATAAGAAATTAAGGTAAACTCTTATTTTGGGTCTAAGTTTTCACTGAGTTTCATGGGAAACTATAAAAAACCCTCGGTGTAATATGTTCTAGGCTGTTCCCATGGACAGAACTGTTGTAATACGTTTATTTACAACGTTTTAGAGCAAACGGAATCGTTTTATTCCATGCAAAAGGCGTACTTTATAAGAAATTGAGGTGAACACTTATTGCTGGGCTAAGTTCTCACTAAGTCTCATGGGGAACTATAAGAAATCCTCGTTGTAATAAGTTCTAGGCTGTTTCCATGGACAGAACGGTTGTAAAAAGTTTGTTTACAACGTTTTAGAGCAAACAGAATCGTTTTATTCCATGCGAAAGGCGTACTTTATAAAAAAGTGAGGTGAACTTTTATCGCAGGGCTAAGTTTTCACTAATTTTTACGGGGAACCATAAGAAACCCTCGGTGTAATAAGTTCTAGGCTGTTCCCATGGACAGAACTGTTGTAATACGTTTGTTTACAACGTTTTAGAGCAAACGGAATCGTTTTATTCCGTGCAAAAGGCGTTTTTTGTAAGAAATTGAGGTGAACTCTTATTGCAGGGCTAAGTTTTCACTAAGTTTCACGGGGAACCATAAGAAACCCTCGATGTAATAAGTTCTAGGCTGTTCCCATGGACAGAACTGTTGTAATACGTTTGTTTACAACGTTTTAGAGCAAACAGAATCCTTTTATTTCATGCGAAAGACGTACTTTATAAGAAATTGAGGTGAACTCTTATTGCGGGGCTAAGTTTTCACTAAGTTTCATGGAAAACTATAAAAAAACCCTCGGCTTTATATGTTCCAGGCTGTTCCCATGAACAGAACTGTTGAAATAAGTTTGTTTACAACGTTTTAGAGCAAACAGAATCGTTTTATTCCATGCGCAAGGAGTACTTTATAAAAATTCAGGTGAACTCTTATTGCGGGGCTAAGTTTCTACTAAGTTTCATGGGGAACTATAAGAAACCCTCGAAGTAATAAGTTCTAGGCTGTTCCCATCGACAGAACTGTTGTAATACGTTTGCTTACGACGTTTTAGAGCAAACGGAATCGTTTTATTCCATGCAAAAGGCGTACTTTGTAAGAAAGTGAGATGGTCTCTTATTGCAAGGCTAAGTTTTCATTAAGTTTCATGGGGAACTATAAAAAACCCTCGATGTAATAAGTTCTAGGCTGTTCCTATGGACAGAACTGTTGTAATACGTTTGTTTACAACGTTTTAGAGCAAACAGAATCCTTTTATTTCATGCAAAAGACGTATTTTTTAAGAAATTGAGGTGAACACTTATTCCGGGGCTAAGTTTTCACTAAGTTTCATAGGAAACTATAAAAAAACCCTCGGTGTAATATGTTCTAGGCTGTTCCCATGGACAGAACTGTTGTAATACGTTTGTTTACAACGTTTTAGAGCAAACAGAATCGTTTTATAACATGCAAAAGGAGTACTTTATAAAAAATTCAGGTGAACTCTTATTGCGGGGCTAAGTTTTCATTAAGTTTCATGGGGAACTGTAAAAAACCATCGGTGTAATATGTTCTACGCTGTTCCCATGGACAGATCTGTTGTAATACGTTTGTTTACAACGTTTTAGAGCAAACGGAATCGTTTTATTCCGTGTGAAAGGCGTTCTTTATAAGATAGTGAGGTGAACTCTTATTGCAGGGCTAAGTTTTCACTAAGTTTCATGGGAAACCATAAGAAACCCTCGATGTAATAAGTTCTAGGCTGTTCCCATGGACAGAACTGTTGTAATACGTTTGTTTACAACGTTTTAGAGCAAACAGAATCCTTTTATTTCATGCGAAAGACGTACTTTATAAGAAATTGAGGTGAACTCTTATTGCGGGGCTAAGTTTTCACTAAGTTTCATGGGAAACTATAAAAAAACCCTCGGTGTAATATGTTCTAGGCTGTTCCCATGGACAGAACTCTTGTAATACGTTTGTTTACAACGTTTTAGAGCAAACGGAATCGTTTTATTCCACGCAAAAGGAGTACTTTATAAGAAATTGAGGTGAACTCTTATTTCAGGGCCAAGTTTTCTCTAAGTTTCATGGGAAACTATAAAAAAACACTCGGTGTAATATTTTCTAGGCTGTTCCCATGGACAGAACTGTTGTAATACGTTTGTTTACAACGTTTTAGAGCAAACAGAATCCTTTTATTTCATGCAAAAGGAGTACTTTATAAAAAATTCAGGTGAACTCTTATTGCGGGGCTAAGTTTTCATTAAGTTTCATGGGGAACTGTAAAAAACCATCGGTGTAATATGTTCTACGCTGTTCCCATGGACAGATCTGTTGAAATACGTTTGTTTACAACGTTTTAGAGCAAACAGAATCGTTTTATTCCATGCGCAAGGAGTACTTTATAAAAATTCAGGTGAACTCTTATTGCGGGGCTAAGTTTCTACTAAGTTTCATGGGGAACTATAAGAAACCCTCGAAGTAATAAGTTCTAGGCTGTTCCCATCGACAGAACTGTTGTAATACGTTTGTTTACAACGTTTTAGAGCAAACAGAATCGTTTTATAACATGCAAAAGGAGTACTTTATAAAAAATTCAGGTGAACTCTTATTGCGGGGCTAAGTTTTCATTAAGTTTCATGGGGAACTGTAAAAAACCATCGGTGTAATATGTTCTACGCTGTTCCCATGGACAGATCTGTTGTAATACGTTTGTTTACAACGTTTTAGAGCAAACGGAATCGTTTTATTCCGTTCGAAAGGCGTTCTTTATAAGATAGTGAGGTGAACTCTTATTGCAGGGCTAAGTTTTCACTAAGTTTCATGGGAAACCATAAGAAACCCTCGATGTAATAAGTTCTAGGCTGTTCCCATGGACAGAACTGTTGTAATACGTTTGTTTACAACGTTTTAGAGCAAACAGAATCCTTTTATTTCATGCGAAAGACGTACTTTATAAGAAATTGAGGTGAACTCTTATTGCGGGGCTAAGTTTTCACTAAGTTTCATGGGAAACTATAAAAAAACCCTCGGTGTAATATGTTCTAGGCTGTTCCCATGGACAGAACTCTTGTAATACGTTTGTTTACAACGTTTTAGAGCAAACGGAATCGTTTTATTCCACGCAAAAGGAGTACTTTATAAGAAATTGAGGTGAACTCTTATTTCAGGGCCAAGTTTTCTCTAAGTTTCATGGGAAACTATAAAAAAACACTCGGTGTAATATTTTCTAGGCTGTTCCCATGGACAGAACTGTTGTGATTCGTTTATTTACAACGTTTTAGAGCAAACGGAATCGTTTTATTCCATGCAAAAGGCGTACTTTATAAGAAATTGAGGTGAACACTTATTGCAGTGCTAAGTTTTGACTAAGTTTCATGGGGAACTATAAGAAACCCTCGGTGTAATAAGTTCTGGGCTGTGCCCATGGACAGAGCTGTTGTAATACGTTTGTTTACAACGTTTTAGATCAAACGGAATCGTTTTATTCCATGCGAAAGGAGTACTTTATAAGAAATTGAGGTGAACACTTATTGCTGATCTAAGTTTTCACTTAGTTTCATGGGAAACTATAAAAAACCCTCGGTGTAATATGTTCTAGGCTGTTCCCATGGAAAGAACTGTTGTAATACGTTTATTTACAACGTTTTAGAGCAAACGGAATTGTTTTTTTTCCATTCGAAAGGCGAACTTTATAAGAAATTGAGATAAACTCTTATTGCGGGGCTAAGTTTTCACTAAGTCTCATGGGTAACTATAAGAAACCCTCGGTGTAATAAGTTCTACGCTGTTCCCATGGACAGAACTGTTGCAAAACGTTTGTTAACAACGTTTTAGAGCAAACGGAATCGTTTTATTCCTTGCAAAAGGCGTACTTTATAAGAAATTGAGTTGAACTCTTATTGCAGAGCTACGTATTCACTAAGTTTCATTGGGAACTAAAAGAAACCCTCGAAGTAATATGTTCTAGGATGTTCCCATGGACAGATCTGTTGTAATACGTTTGTTTACAACGTTTTAGAGCAAACGGAATCGTTTTATTCCGTGTGAAAGGCGTTCTTTATAAGATAGTGAGGTGAACTCTTATTGCAGGGCTAAGTTTTCACTAAGTTTCATGGGAAACCATAAGAAACCCTCGATGTAATAAGTTCTAGGCTGTTCCCATGGACAGAACTGTTGTAATACGTTTGTTTACAACGTTTTAGAGCAAACAGAATCCTTTTATTTCATGCGAAAGACGTACTTTATAAGAAATTGAGGTGAACTCTTATTGCGGGGCTAAGTTTTCACTAAGTTTCATGGGAAACTATAAAAAAACCCTCGGTGAAATATGTTCTAGGCTGTTCCCATGGACAGAACTCTTGTAATACGTTTGTTTACAACGTTTTAGAGCAAACGGAATCGTTTTATTCCACGCAAAAGGAGTACTTTATAAGAAATTGAGGTGAACTCTTATTTCAGGGCCAAGTTTTCTCTAAGTTTCATGGGAAACTATAAAAAAACACTCGGTGTAATATTTTCTAGGCTGTTCCCATGGACAGAACTGTTGTAATACGTTTGTTTACAACGTTTTAGAGCAAACAGAATCCTTTTATTTCATGCAAAAGGAGTACTTTATAAAAAATTCAGGTGAACTCTTATTGCGGGGCTAAGTTTTCATTAAGTTTCATGGGGAACTGTAAAAAACCATCGGTGTAATATGTTCTACGCTGTTCCCATGGACAGATCTGTTGAAATACGTTTGTTTACAACGTTTTAGAGCAAACAGAATCGTTTTATTCCATGCGCAAGGAGTACTTTATAAAAATTCAGGTGAACTCTTATTGCGGGGCTAAGTTTCTACTAAGTTTCATGGGGAACTATAAGAAACCCTCGAAGTAATAAGTTCTAGGCTGTTCCCATCGACAGAACTGTTGTAATACGTTTGTTTACAACGTTTTAGAGCAAACAGAATCGTTTTATAACATGCAAAAGGAGTACTTTATAAAAAATTCAGGTGAACTCTTATTGCGGGGCTAAGTTTTCATTAAGTTTCATGGGGAACTGTAAAAAACCATCGGTGTAATATGTTCTACGCTGTTCCCATGGACAGATCTGTTGTAATACGTTTGTTTACAACGTTTTAGAGCAAACGGAATCGTTTTATTCCGTTCGAAAGGCGTTCTTTATAAGATAGTGAGGTGAACTCTTATTGCAGGGCTAAGTTTTCACTAAGTTTCATGGGAAACCATAAGAAACCCTCGATGTAATAAGTTCTAGGCTGTTCCCATGGACAGAACTGTTGTAATACGTTTGTTTACAACGTTTTAGAGCAAACAGAATCCTTTTATTTCATGCGAAAGACGTACTTTATAAGAAATTGAGGTGAACTCTTATTGCGGGGCTAAGTTTTCACTAAGTTTCATGGGAAACTATAAAAAAACCCTCGGTGTAATATGTTCTAGGCTGTTCCCATGGACAGAACTCTTGTAATACGTTTGTTTACAACGTTTTAGAGCAAACGGAATCGTTTTATTCCACGCAAAAGGAGTACTTTATAAGAAATTGAGGTGAACTCTTATTTCAGGGCCAAGTTTTCTCTAAGTTTCATGGGAAACTATAAAAAAACACTCGGTGTAATATTTTCTAGGCTGTTCCCATGGACAGAACTGTTGTGATTCGTTTATTTACAACGTTTTAGAGCAAACGGAATCGTTTTATTCCATGCAAAAGGCGTACTTTATAAGAAATTGAGGTGAACACTTATTGCAGTGCTAAGTTTTGACTAACTTTCATGGGGAACTATAAGAAACCCTCGGTGTAATAAGTTCTGGGCTGTGCCCATGGACAGAGCTGTTGTAATACGTTTGTTTACAACGTTTTAGATCAAACGGAATCGTTTTATTCCATGCGAAAGGAGTACTTTATAAGAAATTGAGGTGAACACTTATTGCTGGGCTAAGTTTTCACTTAGTTTCATGGGAAACTATAAAAAACCCTCGGTGTAATATGTTCTAGGCTGTTCCCATGGAAAGAACTGTTGTAATACGTTTATTTACAACGTTTTAGAGCAAACGGAATTGTTTTTTTTCCATTCGAAAGGCGAACTTTATAAGAAATTGAGATAAACTCTTATTGCGGGGCTAAGTTTTCACTAAGTCTCATGGGTAACTATAAGAAACCCTCGGTGTAATAAGTTCTACGCTGTTCCCATGGACAAAACTGTCATATACGTTTGTTTACAACGTTTTAGAGCTAACCGAATCGTTTTATTCCATGCAAAAGGCGTACTTTATAAGAAATTGAGGTGAACACTTATTGCTGGGCTAAATTCTCACTAAGTCTCATGGGGAACTATAAGAAATCCTCGTTGTAATAAGTTCTAGGCTGTTCCCATGGACAGAACGGTTGTAATAAGTTTGTTTAAGATGTTTTAAAGCAAACGGAATCGTTTTATTGCGTGCAAAAGGCGTACTTTATAAGAAATTGAGGTGAACTCTTATCGCAGGGCTAAGTCTTCACTAATTTTCACGGGGAACCATAAGAAACCTTCGCTGTAATAAGTTCAAGGCTGTTCCCATGGACAGAATTGTTGTAAAACGTTTATTTGCAACGTTTTAGAGCAAACGGAATCGTTTTTTTCCGTGCGAAAGGCGTTCTTTATAAGAAATTGAGGTGAACTCTTATTGCAGTGCTAAGTTTTCACTAAGTTTTACGGGGAACCATAAGAAACCCTCAATGTAATAAGTTCTAGGCTGTTCCCATGGACAGAACTGTTGTAATACATTTGTTTACAACCTTATTAGAGCAAACAGAATCCTTTTATTTCATGCGAAAGACGTACTTTATAAGAAATTGAGGTGAACTCTTATTGCGGGGCTAAGTATTCACTAAGTTTCATGGGGAACTATAAGAAACCCTCGGTGTAATATGTTCTAGGATGTTCCCATGGACAGAACTGTTGTAATACGTTTATTTACAACGTTTTAGAGCAAACGGAATCGTTTTATTCCATACGAAAGGCGTACTTTATAAGAAATTGAGGTGAACACTTATTGCTGGGCTAAATTCTCACTAAGTCTCATGGGGAACTATAAAAAACCCTCGGTGTAATATCTTCTAGGCTGTTCCCATGGAAAGAACTGTTGTAATACGTTTATTTACAACTTTTTAGAGCAAACGGAATTGTTTTTTTCCATGCGAAAGGCAAACTTTATAAGAAATTGAGATAAACTCTTATTGCGGGGCTAAGTTTTCACTAAGTCTCATGGGGAACTATAAAAAACCCTCGGTGTAATAAGTTATAGGCTGTTCCCATGGACAGAGCTGTTGTAATTCGTTTGTTTACAACGTTTTGGAGCAAACAGAATCGTTTTATTCCGTGCGACAGGCATACTTTATAAGAAATTGAGGTGAACTCTTATTGCGGGGCTATGTTTTCACTAAGCTTAATAAGTAACTATAAGAAAGCCTTGGTGCAATAAGTTCTAAGCTGTTCCCATGGACAAAACTGTTGTAATACGTTTGTTTACATTATTTTAGAGCAAACGGAATCGTTTTATTCCAAGCCAAAGGCGTACTTTATAAGCAATCGAGGTGAACTCTTATTGCAGGGCAAAGTTTTCAAAAAATCTCATGGGGAACTATAAGAAACCCTCAGTGTAATAAGTTCTAGGCTGTTCCCATGGACAGAAGTGTTGTTATAGGTTTGTTTACAACGTTTTAGAGCAAACGGAGTCGTTTTATTCCATGCGAAAGGCGTACTTTATGACAAATTGAGGTAAACTCTTATTGCGGGGCTAAGTTTTCACTACGTTTCATGGAGAACTATAAGATCCCTTGATGTAATAAGTTCTAGGCCGTTCCTATTCATAGAACTGTTGTAATACGTTTGTTTACAACGTTTTAGAGCAAACGGAATCGTTTTATTCCGTGCGAAAGGAGTACTTTATAAAAAATTCAGGTGAACTCTTATTGCGGGGCTAAGTTTCTACTAAGTTTCATGATGAACTATAAGAAACCCTCGAAGTAATAAGTTCTAGGCTGTTCGAAAGGACAGAACTGTTGTAATATGTTTGTTTACGACGTTTTAGAGCAAACGGAATCGTTTTATTCAATGCAAAAGGCGTACTTTATAAGAAATAGAGGTGAACTCTTATTGCGGGGCTATGTTTTCACTAAGTTTCAAGGAGAACTATAAGAAACCCTCTTGTAAAAAGTTCTACGCTGTTCCCATGGACAGAACTGTTGCAAAACGTTTGTTAACAACGTTTTAGAGCAAACGGAATCGTTTTATTCCTTGCAAAAGGCGTACTTTATAAGAAATTGAGTTGAACTCTTATTGCAGAGCTACGTATTCACTAAGTTTCATTGGGAACTAAAAGAAACCCTCGAAGTAATATGTTCTAGGCTGTTCCCATGAACAGAACTGTTGTAATACGTTTGTTTACAACGTTTTAGAGCAAACGGAATCGTTTTATTCCATGCGAAAGGCGTACTTTATAAGAAATTGAGGTGAACTCTTATTGCGGGGCTTAGTTTCCTTAAGTTTCATGGGGAACTATAACAAACGCTCGGTGTAATAAGTTTCAGGCTGTTCCAATGGACAAAACTGTTATTATACGTTTGTTTACAACGTTTTAGAGCAAACGGAATCGTTTTATTCCATGCGAAAGGAGTACTTTATAAGAAATTGAGGTGAACTTATATTGCGGGGCTAATTTTTCACTAATTTTCATGGGGAACTATAAAAAATCCTCGGTGTAATATGTTCTAGGCTGTTTCGATGGACAGAACTGTTGTAATGCGTTTGTTTAAAACGTTTTAGAGCAAACGGAATCGTTTTATTCAATGCGAAAGGTGTACTTTATAAGAAATTGAGGTGAACTCTTATTGTGGGGCTAAGTTTTCACTAAGAATCATGGGAAACTATAAGAAACCCTCGGTGTAGAAAATTCTACGCTGTTCCCATGGACAGAACTGTTGTAATGCGTTTGTTTAAAACGTTTTAGAGCAAACGGAATCGTTTTATTTTATGCGAAAGGTGTACTTTATAAGAAATTTAGGTGAACTTTATTGTGGGGCTAAGTTTTCACTAAGTTTCATGGGAAAATATTAGAAACCCTCGGTGTAAGAAGTTCTACGCTGTTCCCTTGGACAGAACTGTTGTAATACGTATGTTTACATTGTTTTAGAGCAAACGGAATCGTTTTATTCCATGCGAAAGGAGTACTTTTTAAAAAATTCAGGTGAACTCTTATTGCGGGGCTAAGTTTCTACTAAGTTTCATGATGAACTATAAGAAACCCTCGAAGTAATAAGTTCTAGGCTGTTCCAAAGGACAGAACTGTTGTAATACGTTTGTTTACGACGTTTTAGAGCAAACGGAATCGTTTTATTCTGTGCGAAAGGCGTACTTAATAAGAAATTGAGGTGAACTCTTATTGCGGGGCTAAGTTTCCTTAATTTTCATGGGGAACTATAAAAGAACCCTCGGTGTAATATGTTCTAGGCTATTCCTATGGACAGAACTGTTGTGATACGTTTGTTTACGACGTTTTAGAGAAAACGGAATCGTTTTATTCCATGCGAAAGGCGTACTTTATAAGAAATTTGGCTGAACTCTTATTGTGGGGCTAAGTTTTCACTAAGTATCATGGGAAACTATAAGAAACCCTCGGTGTAGAGAGTTCTACGCTGTTCCAATGGACAGAACTGTTGTAATGCGTTTGTTTAAAACGTTTTAGAGCAAACGGAATCGTTTTATTCAATGCGAAAGG
Organism: Pelagia noctiluca; assembly: GCA_963924455.1. Classification (NCBI taxonomy): domain Eukaryota; kingdom Metazoa; phylum Cnidaria; class Scyphozoa; order Semaeostomeae; family Pelagiidae; genus Pelagia; species Pelagia noctiluca. The sequence continues at coordinate 4,676,738 of OZ004334.1, read as the reverse complement.
TGTACTTTATAAGAAATTGAGGTGAACTCTTATTTCAGGGCCAAGTTTTCTCTAAGTTTCATGGGAAACTATAAAAAAACACTCGGTGTAATATTTTCTAGGCTGTTCCCATGGACAGAACTGTTGTAATGCGTTTGTTTAAAACGTTTTAGAGCAAATGGAATCGTTTTATTCCATGCGAAAGGTGTACTTTATAAGAAATTGAGGTGAACTCTTATTGTGGGGCTAAGTTTTCACTAAGTTTCATGGGAAACTATAAGAAACCCTCGGTGTAAGAAGTTCTACGCTGTTCCCTTGGACAGAACTGTTGTAATGCGTTTGTTTACAAGGTTTTAGAGCAAACTGTATCGTTTCATTCCATGCGAAAGGCGTACTTTATAAGAAATTGAGGTGAACTCTTATTTCGGGGCTAAGTTTTCACTAAGTTTTATGGCGAACTATAAAAAAATCCTCGGTGTAATATGTTCTAGGCTTTTCCCATGAACAACTGTTGTAATACGTTTGTTTACAACGTTTTGGAGCAAACGGAATCGTTTTATTCTATGCGAAAGGCGTACTTTATAAGAAATTGAGGCGAACTCTTATTGCGGGGCTAAGTTTCCTTAATTTTCATGGGGAACTATAAAAGAACCCTCGGTGTAATATGTTCTAGGCTATTCCTATGGACAGAACTGTTGTGATACGTTTGTTTACGACGTTTTAGAGCAAACGGAATCGTTTTATTCCATGCGAAAGGCGTACTTTATAAGAAATTTGGCTGAACTATTATTGCAGGGCTAAGTTTGCGCAAAGTTTCATGGGGAACTTTAAGAAACCCTCAGTGTAATAAGTTGTAGGCTGTTCCCATTGACAGAAGTGTTGTTATATGTTTGTTTAATGTTAATTATATGCAGATTTAATTTGAGTTATCCCCGTAAGTCTAGGGTCCTAGTGTTTGGTTTTTCCCACAGATCATCTACAAGGTTGTTGTTGCTGCTTGGGTTTTTTCCTGGGTCACTTGTTTACAGCTCAGTTATTTCCCCGAGTTTTATCGTGACTACCTTATATGGGAGGTGTTAATTTGTTCCATGTGTTGCAGCATTGATTCTACCGCATGCTGTTTCGATCAGCAATTGAGTTCTTCACTGACCAAGCATAGAACAAAGTTTAGCTGTTCTTTCGAATCCCACCCAGCCCTTTCCTTCTTAGGGGATCTTTTCTAATGCAATGGGGTTTATATATTTCATTTTATTGTTTTATTTGATATTTGCATTTGCACTATTTTCTGCCTTTCCTTTTCCAAGGCCTACCATCAGGCTCCTGTTTAGATGGAAGGGGTGCATCGGCTCAAAGTTATGTGCCGACGGGGGGCTGGAATTATGTTTCCTGTTACGTCACCGACTAAGAGAATGTTATTCTCTGGGTAGGTAGGGCTTGTGCGCCTCCACAGCCCACTCCCGGGTGTCTAGGACTAACATAAGGGATAACAACGTTTTAAAGCAAACGGAGTCGTTTCATTCGATGCGAAAGGCGTACTTTATGAGAAATTGAGGTAAACTCTTATTGCGGGGCTAAGTTTTCACTAAGTTTCATGGAGAACTATAAGAAACCCTAGGTGTAATAAGTTCTAGGCTGTTCCTATTCATAAAACTGTTGTAATACGTTTGTTTACAGCGTTTTAGAGCAGAAGGAATCGTTTTATTACATGCAAAAGGTGTACTTTATAAGAAATTGAGGTGAACTCTTATTGTGGGGCTAAGTTTTCACTAAGTTTCATGGGAAACTATAAGAAAGCCTCGGTGTAGAAAGTTCTACGCTGTTCCCATAGACAGAACTGTTGTAATACGTTTGTTTACAACATTTTAGAGCAAAAAGAATCGTTTTGTCCCTGCGAAAGGCGTACTTAATAAGAAATTTAGGTGAACTCTTATTGCGGGGCTAAGTTTGCACAAAGTTTCACAGGAAACTATAAGAAACCCTCGGTGTAAAAAGTTTTAGGCTGTTCCCATGAAAAGAACTGTTTTAATACGTTTTTTATCAACGTTTTAGAGCAAACAGAATCGTTTTATTCCATGCGAAAGGCGTATTTTATAAGAAAATGAGGTGAACTCTTATTGCGGCGCTAAGTTTTCACTACGTTTCATGGGGAACTATAAGAAACCCTCGCTGTAATATGTTCTAGGCTGTTTCCATGGACAGAGCTGTTGTAATACGTTTGTTTACATCGTTTTAGAGCAAACGGACTCGTTTTATTCCATGCGAAAGGAGTACTTTATAAAAAATTCAGGTGAACTCTTATTGCGGGGCTAGGTATTCACTAAGTCTCATGGCAAACTAAAGGAAACCCTCGAGGTAATAAGTTATAGGCTGTTCCCATGGATAGAACTGTTGTAAGACGTTTATTTACCACGTTTTAGAGCAAATGGAATCGTTTTATTCAATGCAAAAGGCGTACTTTATAAGAAATTGAGGTGATCTCTTATTGCAAGGCTAAGTTTTCACTAAGTTTCATGGGGAACTATAAAAAACTCTCCGTGTAATATGTTCTAGGCTGTTCGCATGGGCAAAACTGTTGTCATACGTTTGTTTACAACGTTTTAGAGCAAACGAAATTGTTTTAAACCATGCAAAAGGCGTACTTTATAAGAAATTGAGATGAACAGTTATTGCGGGGCTAAGTTCTCACTAAGTTTCATGGGGAACTATAAGAAACCCTCGGTGTAATAAGTTCTTTGCTGTTCTTATGGACAGAACTGTTGTAATACGTTTGTTTACGACGTTTTAGAGCAAACAGAATTGTTTTATTCCATGCAAAAGGAGTACTTTTTAAGAAATTGAGGTGAACTCTTATTGCGGGGCTAAGTTTTTACTGAGTTTGATGGGAGACTATAAAAAACACTCGGTGTAATATTTTCCAGGCTGTTCCAATGGACATAACTGTTGTAATACGTTTATTTACAACGTTTTAGAGCAAGCGGAATCGTTTCATTCCATGCAAAAGAAGTACTTTATAAGACATTGAGGTGAACACTTATTGCGGTTCTAAGTTTTGACTAAGTTTCATGGGGAACTATAAGAAACTCTTCGAGTAATATTTCCTAGGCTGTTCCCATGGACATAACTGTTTTAATAAGTTTATTTACAACGTTTTAGAGCAAGCGGAATCGTTTCATTGCATGGGAAATGCTTAGTTTATAAGAAATTGAGGTGAACTCTTATTACGGGGCTAAGTTCTCACTAAGTCTCATTGGGAACTATAAGAATACTCGGTGTAATAAGTTCTTGGCTGTTCCCATGGACAGAACTGTTGAAATAAGTTTGTTTACAACGTTTTTTAGCAAACGGAATCGTTTTATTCCGTGCGAAAAACGTACTTTATAAGAAATTGAGTTGAACTCTTCGAGCAGGGCTAAGTTTTCACTAAGTTTCATGAGGAACTATAAGAAACCCTCGAAGTAATAAGTTTTATGCTGTTTCCATGGACAGAACTGTTGTAATACGTTTGTTTACAACGTTTTAAAGCAAAAAGAATCGTTTTCTCAATGCGAAAGGCGTACTTTATAAAAAATTGAGGTGAACTCTTATTTCGGGGCTAAGTTTTCACTTAGTCTCATGGGGAACTAAAAGAAACTTTCGAAGCAATAAGTTCTAGGCTATTCCCATGGACAGAACTGTTGTTATACGTTTGTTTACAACGTTTTAGAGCAAACAGAATCGTTTTATTCCATGCAAAAGGAGTACTTTATAACAAATTGAGGTGAACTCTTATTGCGGGGCCAAGTATTCACTAATTTTCATGGGACACTATAAAAAACCCTCGGTGTAATATGTTCTAGGCTATTCCCATGGACAGAACTGTTGTAATACGTTTGTTTACAAAGTTTTAGAGCAAACGGAATCGTTTTATTCCATGCGAAAGGAGTACTTTATAAAAAATTGAGGTGAACTCTTATTGCGGTGCTAAGTTTTGACTAAGTTTCATGGGGAACTATAAGAAACCCTTTGTGTAATATTTTCTAGGCTGTTCCCATGGACATAACTGTTTTAATACGTTTATTTACAACGTTTTAGAGCAAGCGAAATCGTTTCATTCCATGCAAAAGAAGTACTTTATTAGAACTTGAGGTGAACACTTATTGCGGTGCTAAGTTTTTACTGAGTTTGATGGGAGACTATAAAAAACCCTCGGTGTAATATTTTCCAGGCTGTTCCAATTGACATAACTGTTGTAATACGTTTATTTACAACGTTTTAGAGCAAGCGGAATCGTTTCATTCCATGCAAAAGAAGTACTTTATAAGACATTGAGGTGAACACTTATTGCGGTGCTAAGTTTTGACTAAGTTTCATAGGGAAATATAAGAAACTCTTTGAGTAATATTTCCTAGGCTGTTCCCATGGACATAACTGTTTTAATACGTTTATTTACAACGTTTTAGAGCAAGCGGAATCGTTTCATTGCATGGGAAATGCTTAGTTTATAAGACATTGAGGTGAACTCTTATTACAAGGCTAAGTTCTCACTAAGTCTCATGGGGAACTAAAAGAATACTCGGTGTAATAAGTTCTTGGCTGTTCCCATGGACAGAACTGTTGAAATAAGTTTGTTTACAACGTTTTTTAGCAAACGGAATCGTTTTATTCCCTGCGAAAGACGTACTTTATAAGAAATTGAGTTGAACTCTTCGAGCAGGGCTAAGTTTTCACTAAGTTTCATGAGGAACTATAAGAAACCCTCGGTGTAATAAGTTCTAGGCCGTGCTCATGGACAGAGCTGTTGCAATATGTTTGTTTACAACGTTTTAGAGCAAACAGAATCGTTTTATTCAATGCAAAAGGCGTACTTTATAAGAAATTAAGGTAAACTTTTATTTCGGGGCTAAGTTTTCACTGAGTTTCATGGAAAACTATAAAAAAACCTCGGTGTAATATGTTTTAGGCTGTTCCCATGGACAGAACTGGTGTAATACGTTTATTTACAACGTTTTAGAGCAAACGGAATCGTTTTATTCCATGCGAAAGGGGTACTTTATAAGAAATTGAGGTAAACACTTATTGCTGGGATAAATTCTCACTAAGTCTCATGGGGAACTATAAGAAATCCTCGTTATAATAAGTTCTAGGCTGTTCCCATGGACAGAACGGTTGTAATAAGTTTGTTTACAACGTTTTAGAGGAAACGGAATCGTTTTATTCCATGCAAAAGGAGTACTTTATAAGAAATTGAGGTTAACTCTTATTGCGGGGCCAAGTTTTCACTAAGTTTCATGGGAAACTATAAAAAACCCTCGGTGTAATATTTTCTAGGCTGTTCCCATGGACAGAACTGTTGTTATTCGTTTATTTACAACGTTTTAGAGCAAACGGAATCGTTTTATTCCATGCAATAGGCGTACTTTATAAGAAATTGAGGTGAACACTTTTTGCGGTGCTAAGTTTTGACTAGGTTTCATGGGGAACTATAAGAAACCCTTTGTGTAATATTTTCTAGGCTGTTCCCATGGACATAACTGTTTTAATACGTATATTTACAACGTTTTAGAGCAAGCGGAATCATTTCATTCCATGCAAAAGAAGTACTTTATAAGAACTTTAGATGAACACTTATTGCGGTGCTAAGTTTTGAGTAAGTTTCATGGGGAACTATAAGAAACCCTCGGTGTTATAAGTTCTAGGCTGTGCCCATGGACAGAGCTGTTGTAATACGTTTGTTTACAACATTTTGGAGCAAACGGAATCGTTTTATTCAATGCAAAAGGCGTACCTTATACGATATTGAGGTGAACACTTATTGCAGGGCTAAGTTATCACTAAGTCTCATGGGGAACTATAAGAAACCCTCGTTGTAATAATGTCTAGGCTCTTCCCATGGTCAGAACGGTTGTAATAAGTTTGTTAACAGCGTTTAGAGCAAACAGAATCGTTTTATTCCATGGCAAAGGAGTTCTTTATAAAAAATTCAGGTGAACTCTTATTGCAGGGCTAAGTTTCTAATAAGTTACAATGGGAGGTATAAGAAACCCTCGAAGTAATAAGTTCTAGGCTGTTCCCATGGACAGAATTTTTGTAATACGTTTGTTTACGACGTTTTAGAGCAAACGGAATCGTTTTATTCCAAGCAAAAGAGGTACTTTATAAGAAATTGAGGTGATCTCTTATTGCAAGGCTAAGTTTTCACTAAGTTTCATGGGAACTATAAAAAACCCTCGGTGTAATATGTTTTAGGCTGTTCCCATGGACAAAACTGTTGTCATACGTTTGTTTACAACGTTTTATAGCAAACGAAATTGTTTTAAACCATGCAAAAGGCGTACTTTATAATAAATTGAGATGAACACTTATTGCGGGGCTAAGTTCTCACTAAGTTTCATGGGGAACTATAAGAAACTCTTTGTGTAATATTTTTTAGGCTGTTCCCATGGACATAACTGTTTTAATACGTTTATTTACAACGTTTTAGAGCAAGCGGAATCGTTTCATTCCATGCAAAAGAAGTACTTTATAAGAACTTGAGGTGAACACTTATTGCGATGCTAAGTTTTGAATAAGTTTCACGGGGAACCATAAGAAACCCTCGGTGTAATAAGTTCTAGGCTGTTCCCATGGACAGAACCGTTGTAATACGTTTGTTTACAGCGTTTAGAGCAAACAGAATCGTTTTATTCCATGCAAAAGGCGTACTTTATAAGAAATTGAGGTGAACACTTATTGCGGTGCTAAGTTTTGACTAAGTTTCATGGGGAACTATAAGAAACCCTCGGTGTAATAAGTTCTAGGCTGTGCCCATGGACAGAGCTGTTCTAATACGTTTGTTTACAACGTTTTGGAGCGAACGGAATCGTTTAATTGAATGCGAAAGGCGTACTTTATAAGAAATTAAGGTCAACTCTTATTTCAGGGAAGAGTATTCACTGAGTTTCATGGGAAACTATAAAAAACCCTCGGTGTAATATGTTCTAGGCTGTTCCCATGGACAGAACTGTTGTAAGACGTTTATTTACAACGTTTTAGAGCAAACGGAATCGTTTTATTCCATGCCAAAGGCGTACTTTATAAGAAATTGAGGTGAAGACTTATTGCTGGGCTAAGTTCTCACTAAGTCTCATGGGGAACTATAAGAAATCCTCGTTATAATAAGTTCTAGGCTGTTTCCATGGACAGAACGGTTGTAATAAGTTTGTTTACAACGTTTTAGAGCATACGGAATCGTTTTATTCCGTGCGAAAGGCGTACTCTATAAGAAATTGAGGTGATCTCTTATCACAGGGCTAAGTTTTCACTAATTTTCACGGGGAACCATAAGAAACCCTCGATATAATACGTTCTAGGCTGTTCCCATGGACAGAACTGTTGTAATACGTTTGTTTACAACGTTTTAGAGCAAACGGAATCGTTATATTCCGTGCGAAAGGCGTTCTTTATAAGAAATTGAGGTGAACTCTAATTGCAGGGCTAAGTTTTCACTAAGTTTAACGGGGAACCATAAGAAACCCTCGATATAATACGTTCTAGGCTGTTCCCATGGAAAGAACTGTTGTAATACGTTTGTTTACAACGTTTTAGAGCAAACGGAATCGTTTTATTCAATGCGAAAGGCGTACTTTATAAGAAATTAAGGTAAACTCTTATTTTGGGGCTAAGTTTTCACTGAGTTTCATGGGAAACTATAAAAAACCCTCGGTGTAATATGTTCTAGGCTGTTCCCATGGACAGAACTGTTGTAAGACGTTTATTTACAACGTTTTAGAGCAAACGGAATCGTTTTATTCCATGCGAAAGGCGTACTTTATAAGAAATTTAGGTGAACACTTATTGCTGGGCTAAGTTATCACTAAGTCTCATGGGGAACTATAAGAAATCATCGTTGTAATAAGTTCTAGGCTGTTTCCATGGACAGAACGGTTGTAATAAGTTTGTTTACAACGTTTTAGAGCAAACGGAATCGTTTTATTCCGTGCGAAAAACGTACTTTATAAGAAATTGAGGTGATCTCTTATCGCAGGGCTAAGTTTTCACTAATTTTCACGGGGAACCATAAGAAACCCTCGGTGTAATAAGTTCTAGGCTGTTCCCATGGACAGAACTGTTGTAATACGTTTGTTTACAACGTTTTAGAGCAAACGGAATCGTTTTATTCCGTGCGAAAGGCGTTCTTTATAAGAAATTGAGGTGAACTCTTATTGCAGGGCTAAGTTTTCACTAAGTTTAACGGGGAACCATAAGAAACCCTCGATGTAATAAGTTCTAGGCTGTTCCCATGGACAGAACTGTTGTAATACGTTTGTTTACAACGTTTTAGAGCAAACGGAATCGTTATATTCAATGCGAAAGGCGTACTTTATAAGAAATTAAGGTAAACTCTTATTTTGGGGCTAAGTTTTCACTGAGTTTCATGGGAAACTATAAAAAACCCTCGGTGTAATATGTTCTAGGCTGTTCCCATGGACAGAACTGTTGTAAGACGTTTATTTACAACGTTTTAGAGCAAACGGAATCGTTTTATTCCATGCAAAAGGCGTACTTTATAAGAAATTGAGGTGAACACTTATTGCTGGGCTAAGTTCTCACTAAGTCTCATGGGGAACTATAAGAAATCCTCGTTGTAATAAGTTCTAGGCAGTTTCCATGGACAGAACGGTTGTAAAAAGTATGTTTACAACGTTTTAGAGCAAACGGAATTGTTTTTTTCCATGCGAAAGGCGAACTTTATAAGAAATTGAGATAAACTCTTATTGCGGGGCTAAGTTTTCACTAAGTCTCAGTCTCATGGGTAACTATAAGAAACCCTCGGTGTAATAAGTTCTACGCTGTTCCCATGGACAAAACTGTCATATACGTTTGTTTACAACGTTTTAGAGCTAACCGAATCGTTTTATTCCATGCAAAAGGCGTACTTTATAAGAAATTGAGGTGAACACTTATTGCTGGGCTAAATTCTCACTAAGTCTCATGGGGAACTATAAGAAATCCTCGTTGTAATAAGTTCTAGGCTGTTCCCATGGACAGAACAGTTGTAATAAGTTTGTTTAAGACGTTTTAAAGCAAACGGAATCGTTTTATTGCGTGCAAAAGGCGTACTTTATAAGAAATTGAGGTGAACTCTTATTGCAGGGCTAAGTCTTCACTAATTTTCACGGGGAACCATAAGAAACCTTCGCTGTAATAAGTTCAAGGCTGTTCCCATGGACAGAATTGTTGTAAAACGTTTATTTGCAACGTTTTAGAGCAAACGGAATCGTTTTATTCCGTGCGAAAGGCGTTCTTTATAAGAAATTGAGGTGAACTCTTATTGCAGTGCTAAGTTTTCACTAAGTTTTACGGGGAACCTTGAGAAACCCTCGATGTAATAAGTTCTAGGCTGTTCCCATGGCCAGAACTGTTGTAATACATTTGTTTACAACCTTATTCGAGCAAACAGAATCCTTTTATTTCATGCGAAAGACGTACTTTATAAGAAATTGAGGTGAACTCTTATTGCGGGGCTAAGTATTCACTAACTTTCATGGGGAACTATAAGAAACCCTCGGTGTAATATGTTCTAGGATGTTCCCATGGACAGAACTGTTGTAATACGTTTATTTACAACGTTTTAGAGCAAACGGAATCGTTTTATTCCATGCGAAAGGCGTACTTTATAAGAAATTGAGGTGAACACTTATTGCTGGGCTAAATTCTCACTAAGTCTCATGGGGAACTATAAAAAACCCTCGGTGTAATATCTTCTAGGCTGTTCCCATGGAAACAACTGTTGTAATACGTTTATTTACAACTTTTTAGAGCAAACGGAATTGTTTTTTTCCATGCGAAAGGCAAACTTTATAAGAAATTGAGATAAACTCTTATTGCGGGGCTAAGTTTTCACTAAGTCTCATGGGGAACTATAAAAAACCCTCGGTGTAATAAGTTATAGGCTGTTCCCATGGACAGAGCTGTTGTAATTCGTTTGTTTACAACGTTTTGGAGCAAACAGAATCGTTTTATTCCGTGCGACAGGCATACTTTATAAGAAATTGAGGTGAACTCTTATTGCGGGGCTATGTTTTCACTAAGCTTAATAAGTAACTATAAGAAAGCCTTGGTGTAATAAGTTCTAAGCTGTTCCCATTGACAAAACTGTTGTAATACGTTTGTTTACATTATTTTAGAGCAAACGGAATCGTTTTATTCCAAGCCAAAGGCGTACTTTATAAGCAATCGAGGTGAACTCTTATTGCAGGGCAAAGTTTTCAAAAAATCTCATGGGGAACTATAAGAAACCCTCAGTGTAATAAGTTCTAGGCTGTTCCCATGGACAGAAGTGTTGTTATAGGTTTGTTTACAACGTTTTAGAGCAAACGGAGTCGTTGTATTCCATGCGAAAGGCGTACTTTATGAGAAATTGAGGTAAACTCTTATTGCGGGGCTAAGTTTTCACTACGTTTCATGGAGAACTATAAGATCCCTTGGTGTAATAAGTTCTAGGCCGTTCCTATTCATAGAACTGTTGTAATACGTTTGTTTACAACGTTTTAGAGCAAACGGAATCGTTTTATTCCGTGCGAAAGGAGTACTTTATAAAAAATTCAGGTGAACTCTTATTGCGGGGCTAAGTTTCTACTAAGTTTCATGATGAACTATAAGAAACCCTCAAAGTAATAGGTTCTAGGCTGTTCCAAAGGACAGAACTGTTGTAATATGTTTGTTTACGACGTTTTAGAGCAAACGGAATCGTTTTATTCAATGCAAAAGGCGTACTTTATAAGAAATAGAGGTGAACTCTTATTGCGGGGCTATGTTTTCACTAAGTTTCAAGGAGAACTATAAGAAACCCTCTTGTAAAAAGTTCTACGCTGTTCCCATGGACAGAACTGTTGTAAAACGTTTGTTAACAACGTTTTAGAGCAAACGGAATCGTTTTATTCCTTGCAAAAGGCGTACTTTATAAGAAATTGAGTTGAACTCTTATTGCAGAGCTACGTATTCACTAAGTTTCATTGGGAACTAAAAGAAACCCTCGAAGTAATATGTTCTAGGCTGTTCCCATGAACAGAACTGTTGTAATACGTTTGTTTACAACGTTTTAGAGCAAACGGAATCGTTTTATTCCATGCGAAAGGCGTACTTTATAAGAAATTGAGGTGAACTCTTATTGCGGGGCTTAGTTTCCTTAAGTTTCATGGGGAACTATAAAAGAACCTTCGGTGTAATATGTTCTAGGCTATTCCTATGGACAGAACTGTTGTGATACGTTTGTTTACGACGTTTTAGAGCAAACGGAATCGTTTTATTCCATGCGAAAGGCGTACTTTATAAGAAATTTGGCTGAACTCTTATTGTGGGGCTAAGTTTTCACTAAGTATCATGGGAAACTATAAGAAACCCTCGGTGTAGAGAGTTCTACGCTGTTCCCATGGACAGAACTGTTGTAATGCGTTTGTTTAAAACGTTTTAGAGCAAACGGAATCGTTTTATTCAATGCGAAAGGTGTACTTTATAAGAAATTGAGGTGAACTCTTATTTCAGGGCCAAGTTTTCTCTAAGTTTCATGGGAAACTATAAAAAAACACTCGGTGTAATATTTTCTAGGCTGTTCCCATGGACAGAACTGTTTTAATGTGTTTGTTTAAAACGTTTTAGAGCAAATGGAATCGTTTTATTCCATGCGAAAGGTGTACTTTATAAGAAATTGAGGTGAACTCTTATTGTGGGGCTAAGTTTTCACTAAGTTTCATGGGAAACTATAAGAAACCCTCGGTGTAAGAAGTTCTACGCTGTTCCCTTGGACAGAACTGTTGTAATGCGTTTGTTTACAAGGTTTTAGAGCAAACGGAATCGTTTTATTCCATGCGAAAGGCGTACTTTATAAGAAATTGAGGTGAACTCTTATTTCGGGGCTAAGTTTTCACTAAGTTTTATGGCGAACTATAAAAAAATCCTCGGTGTAATATGTTCTAGGCTTTTCCCATGAACAACTGTTGTAATACGTTTGTTTACAACATTTTGGAGCAAACGGAATCGTTTTATTCTATGCGAAAGGCGTACTTTATAAGAAATTGAGGTGAACTCTTATTGCGGGGCTAAGTTTCCTTAATTTTCATGGGGAACTATAAAAGAACCCTCGGTGTAATATGTTCTAGGCTATTCCTATGGACAGAACTGTTGTGATACGTTTGTTTACGACGTTTTAGAGCAAACGGAATCGTTTTATTCCATGCGAAAGGCGTACTTTATAAGAAATTTGGCTGAACTCTTATTGCAGGGCTAAGTTTGCGCAAAGTTTCATGGGGAACTTTAAGAAACCCTCAGTGTAATAAGTTGTAGGCTGTTCCCATTGACAGTAGTGTTGTTATATGTTTGTTTAATGTTAATTATATGCAGATTTAATTTGAGTTATCCCCGTAAGTCTAGGGTCCTAGTGTTTGGTTTTTCCCACAGATCATCTACAAGGTTGTTGTTGCTGCTTGGGTTTTTTCCTGGGTCACTTGTTTACAGCTTAGTTATTTCCCCGAGTTTTATCGTGACTACCTTATATGGGAGGTGTTAATTTGTTCCATGTGCTGCAGCATTGATTCTACCGCATGCTGTTTCGATCAGCAATTGAGTTCTTCACTGACCAAGCATAGAACAAAGTTTAGCTGTTCTTTCGAATCCCACCCAGCCCTTTCCTTCTTAGGGGATCTTTTCTAATGCAATGGGGTTTATATATTTCATTTTATTGTTTTATTTGATATTTGCATTTGCACTATTTTCTGCCTTTCCTTTTCCAAGGCCTACCATCAGGCTCCTGTTTAGATGGAAGGGGTGCATCGGCTCATTGTTATGTGCCGACGGGGGGCTGGAATTATGTTTCCTGTTATGTCACCGACTTAGAGAATGTTATTCTCTGGGTAGGTAGGGCTTGTGCGCCTCCACAGCCCACTCCCGGGTGTCTAGGACTTACATAAGGGATAACAACGTTTTAAAGCAAACGGAGTCGTTTCATTCGATGCGAAAGGCGTACTTTATGAGAAATTGAGGTAAACTCTTATTGTGGGGCTAAGTTTTCACTAAGTTTCATGGAGAACTATAAGAAACCCTCGGTGTAATAAGTTCTAGGCTGTTCCTATTCATAAAACTGTTGTAATACGTTTGTTTACAGCGTTTTAGAGCAGAAGGAATCGTTTTATTACATGCAAAAGGTGTACTTTATAAGAAATTGAGGTGAACTCTTATTGTGGGGCTAAGTTTTCACTAAGTTTCATGGGAAACTATAAGAAAGCCTCGGTGTAGAAAGTTCTACGCTGTTCCCATAGACAGAACTGTTGTAATACGTTTGTTTACAACATTTTAGAGCAAAAAGAATCGTTTTGTCCATGCGAAAGGCGTACTTAATAAGAAATTTAGGTGAACTCTTATTGCGGGGCTAAGTTTGCACAAAGTTTCACGGGGAACTATAAGAAACCCTCGGTGTAAAAAGTTTTAGGCTGTTCCCATGAAAAGAACTGTTTTAATACGTTTTTTAACAACGTTTAAGAGCAAACAGAATCGTTTTATTCCATGCGAAAGGCGTATTTTATAAGAAAATGAGGTGAACTCTTATTGCGGCGCTAAGTTTTCACTACGTTTCATGGGGAACTATAAGAAACCCTCGCTGTAATATGTTCTAGGCTGTTTCCATGGACAGAGCTGTTGTAATACGTTTGTTTACAACGTTTTAGAGCAAACGGACTCGTTTTATTCCATGCGAAAGGAGTACTTTATAAAAAATTCAGGTGAACTCTTATTGTTGGGCTAGGTATTCACTAAGTCTCATGGCAAACTAAAGGAAACCCTCGAGGTAATAAGTTATAGGCTGTTCCCATGGATAGAACTGTTGTAATACGTTTGCTGACAACGTTTTAGAGCAAACAGAATCGTTTATTCCATGCAAAAGGAGTACTTTATAACAAATTGAGGTGAACTCTTATTGCGGGGCTAAGTTTTCACTAAGTTTCATGGGAAATTATAAACAAAACCCTCGGTGTAATGTGTTCTCGGCTGTTCCCATGGACAGCACTGTTGTAATACGTTTGTTTACCACGTTTTAGAGCAAACGGAATCGTTTTATTCCATGCAAAAGGAGTACTTTATAAGAAATTGAGGTGAACTCTTATTGCGGGGCTAAGCTTTCACTGACTTTCATGGGAAACTATAAAAAATCCTCGGTGTAATATTTTCTAGGCTGTTCCCATGGACATGACTGTTGTAATACGTTTATTTACAACGTTTTAGAGCAAGCGGAATCGTTTCATTCCATGCAAAAGAAGTACTTTATAAGAAATTGAGGTGAACACTTATTGCGGTGCTAAGTTTTGACTAAGTTTCATGGGGAACTATAAGAAACCCTTGGTGTAATATTTTCTAGGCTGTTCTCAAGGACAGAACTGTTGTAATACGTTTGTTTACAACGTTTTAGAGCAAACGGATTCGTTTTATTCCATGCGAAAGAAATACTTTATAAGAAATTGGACTGAACTCTTATTGCGGGGCTAAGTATCTACTAAGTTTCTTGGGGAACTAAAAGAAACCCTCGAAGTAATAAGTTCTAGGCTGTTCCCATGGACAGAACTGTTGTAATACGTTTGTTTACAACGTTTTAGAGCAAACAGAATCGTTTTTTCCCATGCAAAAGGAGTACTTCATAACAAATTGAAGTAAACTCTTATTGCGGGGCTAAGTTTTCACTAAGTTTCATGGGAAACTATAAAAAAACCCTCGGTGTAATATGTTCTAGGCTGTTCCCATGGACAGAACTGTTGTAATACGTTTGTTTATAACGTTTTAGAGCAAACGGAATCGTTTTATTCCATGCAAAAGGCTTACTTTATAAAAAATTGAGGTGAATTCTTATTGCGGGGCTAAGTTTTCACTGAGTTTCATGGGAAACTATAAAAAACCCTCGAAGTAACAAGTTCTACGCTGTTCCCATGGACAAAACTGTTGTAATACGTTTGTTTACAACGTTTTAGAGCTAACAGAACCGTTTTATTCCATGGGAAATGCGTAGTTTAAAAGAAATTGAGGTGAACTCTTATTACGGGGCTTAGTTTTGGCTAAGTTTCATGGGGAACTATAAGAAACCGTTGAAGTAATAAGTTCTACGCTGTTCCCATGGACAGAACTGTTGTAATACGTTTGTTTACGACGTTTTAGAGCAAACGGAATCGTTTTATTCAATGCAAAAGGCGTACTTTATAAGAAATTGAGGTGATCTCTTATTGCAAGGCTACGTTTTCACTAAGTTTCATGGGGAACTATAAAAAACCCTCGATGTAATATTTTCTAGGCTGTTCCCATGGACAAAACTGTTGTCATACGTTTGTTTACAACGTTTTAGAGCAAACGAAATTGTTTTAAACCATGCAAAAGGCGTACTTTTATAAGAAATGGAGGTGAACAATTATTGCGGGGCTAAGTTCTCACTAAGTTTCATGGGGAACTATAAGAAACCCTCCAAGTAATAAGTTCTAGGCTGTTCCCATGGACAGAACTGTTTTAATACGTTTGTTTACAACGTTTTAGAGCAAACGGAATCGTTTTATTCCATGCAAAAGGCGTACTTTATAAGAAATCGAGTTGAACTCTTATTGCAGGGCTAATTATTCACTAAGTCTCATGGGGAACTAAAAGAAACCCTGGAAGTAATAAGTTCTACTCTGTTCCCATGGACAAAACTGTTGTAATACGTTTGTTTACCATGTTTTAGAGCAAACGGAATCGTTTTATTCCATACGAAAGGAGTACTTTATAAAAAATTCAGGTGAACTCTTATTGCGGGGCTAAGTATCTACAAAGTTTAATGGGGAACTACAAGAAACCCTCGAAATAATAAGTTCTACGCTGTTCCCATGGACAGAACTGTTGTAATACGTTTGTTTAAAACGTTTTAGAGCAAACGGAATCCTTAAATTCCGGGCAAAAGGCGTAGTTTATAAGAAATTGAGTTGAACTCTTATTGCAGGGCTAAGTATTCATTAAGTCTCATGGGGAACTAAAAGAAACCCTCGAAGTAATAAGTTCTAGGCTGTTCCCATGGACAGAACTGTTGTAATACGTTTGTTTACAACTTTTTAAAGCAAACGGAATCGTTTTATTCCATGCGAAAGGCTTACTTTATAAAAAATTGAGGTGAACTCTTATTGCGGGGCTAAGTTTTCACTAAGTTTCATGGAGAACTATAAGAAACCCTCTTGTAAAAAGTTCTACGCTGTTTCCATGGACAGAACTGTTTTAGTACGTTTGTTTACAACGTTTTAGAGCAAACGGAATCGTTTTTTCCATGCAAAAGGAGTACTTTATAACAAATTGAGGTGAACTCTTATTGAGGGGCTATTTTCTCACTAAGTTTCATGGGGAACTATCAGAAACCGTTGAATTAATAAGTTCTACGCTGTTCCCATGGACAAAACTGTTGTAATACGTTTGTTTACAACGTTTTAGAGCTAACAGAACCGTTTTATTCCATGGGAAATGCGTAGTTTAAAAGAAATTGAGGTGAACTCTTATTACGGGGCTAAGTTTTGGCTAAGTTTCATGGGGAACTATAAGAAACCGTTGAAGTAATAAGTTCTACGCTGTTCCCATGGACAGAAGTGTTGTAATACGTTTGATTACGACGTTTCAGAGCAAACGGAATCGTTTTATTCAATGCAAAAGGCGTACTTAATAAGAAATTGAGGTGATCTCTTATTGCAAGGCTAAGTTTTCACTAAGTATCATGGGGAAATATAAAAAACCCTCGATGTAATATTTTCTAGGCTGTTTCCATGGACAAAACTGTTGATATACGTTTGTTTACAACGTTTTAGAGCAAACGAAATTGTTCTTAACCATGCAAAAGACGTACTTTATAAGAAATTGAGGTGAACAATTATTGCGGGGCTAAGTACTCACTAAGTTTCATGGGGAACTATAAGAAACTCTCGAAGTAATAAGTTCTAGGCTGTTCCCATGGACAGAACTGTTGTAATACGTTTGTTTACAACGTTTTAGAGCAAACATAATCGTTTTATTCCATGCAACAGGCGTACTTTATAAGAAATCGAGTTGAACTCCTATTGCAGGGCTAATTATTTACTACGTCTCATGGAGAACTAAAAGAAACCCTCGAAGTAATAAGTTCTACTCTGTTCCCATGGACAAAACTGTTGTAATACGTTTGTTTACAACGTTTTAGAGCAAACGGAATCGTTTTATTCCATACGAAAGGAGTACTTTATAAAAAATTTAGGTGAACTCTTATTGCGGGGCTAAGTATCTACTAAGTCTCATGGGGAACTAGAAGAAACCCTCGAAGTAATAAGTTCTACGCTGTTCCCATGGACAGAACTGTTGTAATACGTTTGTTTACAACCTCTTAGAGCAAACGGAATCGTTTTATTCCATGCGAAAGGCTTACTTTATAAGAAATTGAGTTGAACTCTTATTGCGGGCTAAGTTTTCACTAAGTTTCATGGAGAACTATAAGAAACCCTCTTGTAAAAAGTTCTACGCTGTTTCCATGGACAGAACTGTTTTAATACGTTTGTTTACAACGTTTTAGAGCAAACGGAATCGTTTTATTCCATGCAAAAGAAGTACTTTATAACAAATTGAGGTGAACTCTTATTGCGGGGCTAAGTTTTCAATGAGTTTCATGGGAAACTATAAAAAACCCTCGGTGTAATATGTTCTCGGCTGTTCCCATGGACAGCACTGTTGTAATACGTTTGTTTACAACGTTTTAGAGCAAACGGAATCGTTTTATTCCATGCAAAAGGAGTACTTTATAAGAAATTGAGGTGAACTCTTATTGCGGGGCTAAGCTTTCACTGACTTTCATGGGAAACTATAAAAAATCCTCGGTGTAATATTTTCTAGGCTGTTCCCATGGACATGACTGTTGTAATACGTTTATTTACAACGTTTTAGAGCAAGCGGAATCGTTGCATTCCATGCAAAAGAAGTACTTTATAAGAAATTGAGGTGAACACTTATTGCGGTGCTAAGGTTTGACTAAGTTTCATGGGGAACTATAAGAAACCCTTGGTGTAATATTTTCTAGGCTGTTCTCAAGGACAGAACTGTTGTAATATGTTTGTTTACAACGTTTTAGAGCCAACGGATTCGTTTTATTCCATGCGAAAGAAATACTTTATAAGAAATTGGACTGAACTCTTATTGCGGGCTAAGTATCTACTAAGTTTCTTGGGGAACTAAAAGAAACCCTCGAAGTAATAAGTTCTAGGCTGTTCCCATGGACAGTACTGTTGTAATACGTTTGTTTACAACGTTTTAGAGCAAACAGAATCGTTTTTTCCCATGCAAAAGGAGTACTTTATAACAAATTGAAGTAAACTTTTATTGCGGGGCTAAGTTTTCACTAAGTTTCATGGGAAACTATAAAAAAACCCTCGGTGTAATATGTTCTAGGCTGTTCCCATGGACAAAACTGTTGTAATACGTTTGTTTATAACGTTTTAGAGCAAACGGAATCGTTTTATTCCATGCAAAAGGCTTACTTTATAAAAAATTGAGGTGAATTCTTATTGCGGGGCTAAGTTTTCACTGAGTTTCATGGGAAACTATAAAAAACCCTCGAAGTAACAAGTTCTACGCTGTTCCCATGGACAAAACTGTTGTAATACGTTTGTTTACAACGTTTTAGAGCTAACAGAACCGTTTTATTCCATGGGAAATGCGTAGTTTAAAAGAAATTGAGGTGAACTCTTATTACGGGGCTTAGTTTTGGCTAAGTTTCATGGGGAACTATAAGAAACCGTTGAAGTAATAAGTTCTACGCTGTTCCCATGGACAGAATTGTTGTAATACGTTTGTTTACGACGTTTTAGAGCAAACGGAATCGTTTTATTCAATGCAAAAGGCGTACTTTATAAGAAATTGAGGTGATCTCTTATTGCAAGGCTAAGTTTTCACTAAGTTTCATGGGGAACTATAAAAAACCCTCGATGTAATATTTTCTAGGCTGTTCCCATGGACAAAACTGTTGTCATACGTTTGTTTACAACGTTTTAGAGCAAACGAAATTGTTTTAAACCATGCAAAAGGCGTACTTTTATAAGAAATGGAGGTGAACAATTATTGCGGGGCTAAGTTCTCACTAAGTTTCATGGGGAACTATAAGAAACCCTCGAAGTAATAAGTTCTAGGCTGTTCCCATGGACAGAACTGTTTTAATACGTTTGTTTACAACGTTTTAGAGCAAACGGAATCGTTTTATTCCATGCAAAAGGCATACTTTATAAGAAATCGAGTTGAACTCTTATTGCAGGGCTAATTATTCACTAAGTCTCATGGGGAACTAAAAGAAACCCTGGAAGTAATAAGTTCTACTCTGTTCCCATGGACAAAACTGTTGTAATACGTTTGTTTACCATGTTTTAGAGCAAACGGAATCGTTTTATTCCATGCGAAAGGAGTACTTTATAAAAAATTCAGGTGAACTCTTATTGCGGGGCTAAGTATCTACTAAGTTTAATGGGGAACTACAAGAAACCCTCGAAATAATAAGTTTTACGCTGTTCTCATGGACAGAACTGTTGTAATACGTTTGTTTAAAACGTTTTAAAGCAAACGGAATCCTTATATTCCGTGCAAAAGGCGTAGTTTATAAGAAATTGAGTTGAACTCTTATTGCGGGGCAAAGTTTTCACTAAGTTTCATGGAGAACTATAAGAAACCCTCTTGTAAAAAGTTCTACGCTGTTTCCATGGACAGAACTGTTTTAGTACGTTTGTTTACAACGTTTTAGAGCAAACGGAATCGTTTTTTCCATGCAAAAGGAGTACTTTATAACAAATTGAGGTGAACTCTTATTGAGGGGCTATTTTCTCACTAAATTTCATGGGGAACTATCAGAAACCGTTGAATTAATAAGTTCTACGCTGTTCCCATGGACAAAACTGTTGTAATACGTTTGTTTACAACGTTTTAGAGCTAACAGAACCGTTTTATTCCATGGGAAATGCGTAGTTTAAAAGAAATTGAGGTGAACTCTTATTACGGGGCTAAGTTTTGGCTAAGTTTCATGGGGAACTATAAGAAACCGTTGAAGTAATAAGTTCTACGCTGTTCCCATGGACAGAAGTGTTGTAATACGTTTGTTTACGACGTTTTAGAGCAAACGGAATCGTTTTATTCAATGCAAAAGGCGTACTTTATAAGAAATTGAGGTGATCTCTTATTGCAAGGCTAAGTTTTCACTAAGTTTCATGGGGAACTATAAAAAACCCTCGATGTAATATTTTCTAGGCTGTTTCCATGGACAAAACTGTTGTTATACGTTTGTTTACAACGTTTAAGAGCAAACGAAATTGTTCTTAACCATGCAAAAGACGTACTTTATAAGAAATTGAGGTGAACAATTATTGCGGGGCTAAGTACTCACTAAGTTTCATGGGGAACTATAAGAAACTCTCGAAGTAATAAGTTCTAGGCTGTTCCCATGGACAGAACTGTTGTAATACGTTTGTTTACAACGTTTTAGAGCAAACATAATCGTTTTATTCCATGCAACAGGCGTACTTTATAAGAAATCGAGTTGAACTCCTATTGCAGGGCTAATTATTTACTACGTCTCATGGAGAACTAAAAGAAACCCTCGAAGTAATAAGTTCTACTCTGTTCCCATGGACAAAACTGTTGTAATACGTTTGTTTACAACGTTTTAGAGCAAACGGAATCGTTTTATTCCATACGAAAGGAGTACTTTATAAAAAATTTAGGTGAACTCTTATTGCGGGGCTAAGTATCTACTAAGTCTCATGGGGAACTAGAAGAAACCCTCGAAGTAATAAGTTCTACGCTGTTCCCATGGACAGAAATGTTGTAATACGTTTGTTTACAACCTTTTAGAGCAAACGGAATCGTTTTATTCCATGCGAAAGGCTTACTTTATAAAAAATTGAGGTGAACTCTTATTGCGGGCTAAGTTTCCACTAAGTTTCATGGAGAACTATAAGAAACCCTCTTGTAAAAAGTTCTACGCTGTTTCCAGTGACAGAACTGTTTTAATACGTTTGTTTACAACGTTTTAGAGCAAACGGAATCGTTTTATTCCATGCAAAAGAAGTACTTTATAACAAATTGAGGTGAACTCTTATTGCGGGGCTAAGTATTCATTAAGTCTCATGGGGAACTAAAAGAAACCCTCGCAGTAATAAGTTCTAGGCTGTTCCCATGGACAGAACTGTTGTAATACGTTTGTTTACAACTTTTTAGAGCAAACGGAATCGTTTTATTCCATGCGAAAGGCTTACTTTATAAAAAATTGAGGTGAACTCTTATTGCGGGGCTAAGTTTTCACTAAGTTTCATGGAGAACTATAAGAAACCCTCTTGTAAAAAGTTCTACGCTGTTTCCATGGACAGAACTGTTTTAGTACGTTTGTTTACAACGTTTTAGAGCAAACGGAATCGTTTTTTCCATGCAAAAGGAGTACTTTATAACAAATTGAGGTGAACTCTTATTGAGGGGCTATTTTCTCACTAAGTTTCATGGGGAACTATCAGAAACCGTTGAATTAATAAGTTCTACGCTGTTCCCATGGACAAAACTGTTGTAATACGTTTGTTTACAACGTTTTAGAGCTAACAGAACCGTTTTATTCCATGGGAAATGCGTAGTTTAAAAGAAATTGAGGTGAACTCTTATTACGGGGCTAAGTTTTGGCTAAGTTTCATGGGGAACTATAAGAAACCGTTGAAGTAATAAGTTCTACGCTGTTCCCATGGACAGAAGTGTTGTAATACGTTTGTTTACGACGTTTTAGAGCAAACGGAATCGTTTTATTCCATGCGAAAGGCTTACTTTATAAAAAATTGAGGTGAACTCTTATTGCGGGGCTAAGTTTTCACTAAGTTTCATGGAGAACTATAAGAAACCCTCTTGTAAAAAGTTCTACGCTGTTTCCATGGACAGAACTGTTTTAGTACGTTTGTTTACAACGTTTTAGAGCAAACGGAATCGTTTTTTCCATGCAAAAGGAGTACTTTATAACAAATTGAGGTGAACTCTTATTGAGGGGCTATTTTCTCACTAAGTTTCATGGGGAACTATCAGAAACCGTTGAATTAATAAGTTCTACGCTGTTCCCATGGACAAAACTGTTGTAATACGTTTGTTTACAACGTTTTAGAGCTAACAGAACCGTTTTATTCCATGGGAAATGCGTAGTTTAAAAGAAATTGAGGTGAACTCTTATTACGGGGCTAAGTTTTGGCTAAGTTTCATGGGGAACTATAAGAAACCGTTGAAGTAATAAGTTCTACGCTGTTCCCATGGACAGAAGTGTTGTAATACGTTTGTTTACGACGTTTTAGAGCAAACGGAATCGTTTTATTCAATGCAAAAGGCGTACTTTATAAGAAATTGAGGTGATCTCTTATTGCAAGGCTAAGTTTTCACTAAGTTTCATGGGGAACTATAAAAAACCCTCGATGTAATATTTTCTAGGCTGTTTCCATCGACAAAACTGTTGTTATACGTTTGTTTACAACGTTTTAGAGCAAACGAAATTGTTCTTAACCATGCAAAAGACGTACTTTATAAGAAATTGAGGTGAACAATTATTGCGGGGCTAAGTACTCACTAAGTTTCATGGGGAACTATAAGAAACTCTCGAAGTAATAACTTCTAGGCTGTTCCCATGGACAGAACTGTTGTAATACGTTTGTTTACAACGTTTTAGAGCAAACATAATCGTTTTATTCCATGCAACAGGCGTACTTTATAAGAAATCGAGTTGAACTCCTATTGCAGGGCTAATTATTTACTACGTCTCATGGAGAACTAAAAGAAACCCTCGAAGTAATAAGTTCTACTCTGTTCCCATGGACAAAACTGTTGTAATACGTTTGTTTACAACGTTTTAGGGCAAACGGAATCGTTTTATTCCATACGAAAGGAGTACTTTATAAAAAATTTAGGTGAACTCTTATTGCGGGGCTAAGTATCTACTAAGTCTCATGGGGGACTACAAGAAACCCTCGAAGTAATAAGTTCTACGCTGTTCCCATGGACAGAAATGTTGTAATACGTTTGTTTACAACCTTTTAGAGCAAACGGAATCGTTTTATTCCATGCGAAAGGCTTACTTTATAAAAAATTGAGGTGAACTCTTATTGCGGGCAAAGTTTTCACTAAGTTTCATGGAGAACTATAAGAAACCCTCTTGTAAAAAGTTCTACGCTGTTTCCATGGACAGAACTGTTTTAATACGTTTGTTTACAACGTTTTAGAGCAAACGGAATCGTTTTATTCCATGCAAAAGAAGTACTTTATAACAAATTGAGGTGAACTCTTATTGCGGGGCTAAGTTTTCAATGAGTTTCATGGGAAACTATAAAAAACCCTCGGTGTAATATGTTCTAGGCTGTTCCCATGGACATAACTGTTGTAATACGTTTATTTACAACATTTTAGAGCAAGCGGAATCGTTTCATTCCATGCAAAAGAAGTAATTTATAAGAAATTGAGTTGAACTCTTTTTGCAGGGCTAAGTATTCACTAAGTCTCATGGGAAACAAAAAGAAACCCTCGAAGTAATAAGTTCTAGGCTGTTCCCATGGACAGAACTGTTGTAATACGTTTGTTTACAACGTTTTAGAGCAAACAGAATCGTTTTATTCCATGCAAAAGGAGTGCTTTATAACAAATTGAGGTGAACTCTTATTGCAGGGCTAAGTTTTCACTAAGTTTCATGGGAAATTATAAACAAAACCCTCGGTGTAATATGTTCTAGGCTGTTCCCATGGACAGAACTGTTGTAATACGTTTGTTTACAACGTTTTAGAGCAAATGGATTCGCTTTAGTCCTTGCGAAAGGAGTACTTTATAAAAAATTCAGGTGAACTCTTATTGCGGGGCTAAGTATCTACTAAGTTTCAAGGGGAACTAGAAGAAACCCTCGAAGTAATAAGTTCTACGCTGTTCCCACGGGGAGAACTGTTGTAATACGTTTGTTTACAACGTTTTAGAGCAAATGGAATCGTTACATTCCGTGCAAGAGGCGTACTTTATAAGAAATTGAGTTGAACTCTTATTGCAGGGCTAAGTATTCACTAAGTCTCATGGGGAACTAAAAGAAACCCTCGAAGTAATCGATTTTAGAGCAAACAAAATCGTTTTGTTCAATGCGAAAGGTGTACTTTATAAGAAATTGAGGTGAACTCTTATTATTGGGCTAAGTTTTCACTAAGTATCATGGGAAACTATAAGAAACCTTCGGGGTAGAAAATTCTACGCTGTTCCCATGGACAGAACTGTTGTAATGCGTTTGTTTAAAACGTTTTAGAGCAAACGGAATCGTTTTATTCCATGCGAAAGGTGTACTTTATAAGAAATTGAGGTGAACTCTTATTGTGGGGCAAAGTTTTCACTAAGTTTTATGGGAAACTATTAGAAACCCTCGGTGTAAGAAGTTCCACGCTGTTTCCTTGGACAGAACTGTTGTAATGCCCTTGTTTACAACGTTTTAGAGCAAACGGAATTGTCTTATTTCATGCGAAAGGCGTACTTTATAAGAAATTGAGGTGAACTCTTATTGCGGGGCTATGTTTTCACTAAGTTTTATAAGGAACTATAAGAAACTCTTAGTGTAATAAGTTCTAAGCTGTTCCCATGGACAGAACTGTTGTAATGCGTTTTTTTACAACGTTTTAGAGCAAACGGAATCGTTTTATTCCATGCGAGAGGCGTACTTTATAAGAAATTGAGGTGAACTCTTATTGCAGGGCTAAGTTTTCACTAAGTTTCATGGGGAACTATAAAAGAACCCTCGGTGTAATATGTTCTAGGCTGTTCCAATGGACAGAACTGTTGTGATACGTTTGTTTACGACATTTTAGAGCAAACGGAATCGTTTTATTCCATGCGAAAGGCGTACTTTATAAGAAATTTGGCTGAACTCTTATTGCAGGGCTAAGTTTGCGCAAAGTTTCATGGGGAACTTTAAGAAACCCTCAGTGTAATAAGTTGTAGGCTGTTCCCATGGACAGAAGTGTTGTTATATGTTTGTTTAATGCTAATTATATGCAGATTTAATTTGAGTTATCCCCGTAAGTCTAGGGTCCTAGTGTTTGGTTTTTCCCACAGATCATCTACAAGGCTGTTGTTGCTGCTTGGGTTTTTCTCTGGGTCACTTGTTTACAGCTCAGTTATTTCCCCGAGTTTTATCGTGACTACCTTATATGGGAGGTGTTAATTTGTTCCATGTGCTGCAGCATTAATTCTACGGCATGCTGTTTTGATCAGCAATTGAGTTCTTCACTGACCAAGCATAGAACCAAGTCTCGCTGTTTTTTCGAATGATTCTGAACCTGTGTACCTGTGTTCACGTTTATTTCGATTACTGGCTGTTATAATTTGTTGCAATTTAAGAAACTTTGTTGTTGTGGTTTAGTAATCTCGAGTTTTCTGGCTCACGTGTATTGTCACTGGTCTACGTGGAAGAAAGATTGAGTGGATTCTGACTGGATTCTCGTGCGCTTTGCTCGCTGCTGTTGTCTGTGGTGGCATGCCGATCAAAAAGAGTTCCTGCTTACATTAAAGCCCGGTGAGACCATTCCAGTATTTTTTCCATCTTGGTAACTAATTGTAAACTCGGCCTGAACTTTCTAATTTGTTTTACTCGGAGGCTTTTACGAATCGTAGAATTTATGATAGGGGGAGCCTAATCCTATCCTCTTCCACAAATGCCATAGAATTAGTGATGGGGAAGCCTTATTCGATTCCACGAATATCCACCATTAGGGGTGCTGAGAATACACATGAAAATTGAAATTGAATAGAAAATTGAAATTGCTTCCCAGCAAGCTGCACCTTGGTGAACCGGAAATTGGTTGCAAACGCACGTGGGCACTGTGGGCTGCTTGAATGTTGCCAATTGTGTTTTGTTGTTTTTTAGATTCAAATATTCCATTATTAAATCGCTTTGTTGGTTACCTTGTTCTCGTTTGCATAGTAATACTCAGTTCGAAGCTTAAGTAAGGGAATTATTGAAAGATAGACTTGATCTGGAGAGCAGCCCTATATTCTCACGGATATCTTGTTTGCTATTGTGTTCATCATGCGATCATGCGTGTTTTCGGTGTTTGTTGTTGTTGATTAAGATTGATGTCTCCAATCGCCTTATCACCTTGGGGGATATGTTTGTCTTTGACCTCAGCAGGCATTCCAATTGTGTTCTTTCCTGTCGCCTCTGGATAATGCTTTTTGTGGGCAAACCTTCTCTTGGATCAGTTATTACTAATTAGTAACATTGAAATCGGAATAGCTCAATCTTTAATTTTGAGTCTGCAATCAAACTTATACTCATTTACCCAGGTCATCATCTCCATTTTTTGTTTGTTTTACGGTTGTTTTAAACAACCATACCATTACCTTCAGATTTTCATTAAAATTGCCCAGTCTTAGAATTAGTTGTCATATTTTGAATATAGTACCTACGGTTATTGACAATTTAGCCATTTATATACCTAACAAGCTAGCATTTGATTTTATTATATTTTTCTTAGGACATTATTTTTAAGAATATTCGGACTTTAAAGGGATGGCCACCCTCTCTTACCTTCTTGCCTTGGGTGTGGCAACTATACACCAAAACATTATTGCAGCACTTTTATTGTTGCACGTTTGTTCAGCCGGGTTAAGTAATATTTTGTTACAGTTTACAGAAGGGTTATTGTCTACAAGCATTATGCTTTTATATATGTAGCAGAAAGATTAAGTAATACTTTTGTTGCAGCCACAGTAGGGTTATTGCATAGGCAATCATTATGTATGGTACAACAGTGCATGTTTGTTACAACACTTTGTTACAGTTTACGGCAGGGTTACTAACATATTTTGCATGTTCATAACAGATTTATTAGTATATAGCGAAATGTTTATAACATGATTTGGTACAAAGTTCTTACAAGTCTACAGCATGGTTATCATTATACATATCTTTGCAAAGTTTACAGCATTGATATGAGCATACTAGGCAATTTTTACATCACGGTTATTAGCATATTTTGCTATATTTTCAGTAGGGCTATTAGCATATTTTGCTATGATTGACAGCAGGGTTGGCATGAAATTTGGCTATATTTACAATAGGGTCATTGGCATATTTTGCTTTATTACATTAATTTTATTAGCATATTTTTTGCAATGTTCAGTGTAAGGTTATTAGGGTCATAAGCGTATTTGCTATGTTGACAAGGGTTATTAGCATATTTTGTGCAATGTTCAAAGCCAGGTTATCAGCATATTCGGCTATATTTACAGTAGGGTTCTTTGCAATATTTACAGTGGGGTTAATATCATATTTTGCTATGGTACAACCGCTTTATCAGCATATGCTTGTAATGTTTAAAGTGAGGTTATTGGCTTATATTTTGCATTGTTTACAATAGGCTTATTAGCATATTAGGCTTTATTTACATAGGGCTATTTGCATATTTTGCAATGTTTTGCAATGTTTGCAGCAGGGTCAATCGCATATTGTGCTATGGTTACAGGAGGGTTAGTAGCATATTTTGCTATGTTACAGCTGCGTTTTTAGCGTATTTTGTAATGTTGACAGCGAGGTCATCGGCATATATTTTACCTTGTTTACAGTAGGGTTATTAGCATATTTGGCTATGTTAACATTAGGGTTATTTGCATATTTGTCAATATTTGCAGCAGGGTTATTTGCATATTATGCTATCTTTACAACTGGGTTATTTGCACTCTTTTTTTTTGCAATGTTACAGCGGGGGAATTTAAGCATATTTTGTTATGTTTACAGCAGGGCTATTTAAGCATATTTTGCTATGTTTTTACAGGTTTATTACCATATTTTTGCTATCTTTACAACTGGGTTATTTGCACTCTTTTTTTGTAATGATACAGCGGGGGTATTAAGCATATTTTGCTATGTTTACAGGGGGGTTATTCAAGCATAATTTTGCTATGTTTACAGGAGGGTTAGTAGCATATTTTTGCATTGTTTACAGCAAGGTTATTGGCATATATATTTTTCATTGTTGACAGCAGGGGTATTAGCATATATTTTGCAATGTTTGCAGCAAAGCTACTTAAGCTTATTTTGTAATGTTTGCGATAGTGTTATTATCATATTTGCATTTTTACAGTAGGATAATTAGCATATTTTGCTGGGTTACCGCAGGATTATTAGCATATTTTGCTATGTTGCACCAGAATTATTAGCATATGTTTTGGCTGAGCCTTGTTGCCTTGTTTCAGCAAAGTTATTAGCGTATTTTGCTATGTGTTCAGCAAAGTTATTAGCGTATTTTGCTATGTGTTCAGCAGAGTTATTAGCGTATTTTGCCATGTTACAATAGGGCTATTAGCATATTTTGCTACATGTTCAGCAGAGTTGTTAGCATATTTTGCTATGTATCAGCAGGTTTTATTTGCATATTTTGCCATGTTACATCAGGTATTATTAGCATATTTTGCTACATGTTTACCAGAGTTATTAGCATACTTTGCCATTTAACAGCAGGGTTGTTAGCATATTTTGCCATGTTACATCAGGTATTATTAGCATATCTTGCCATGTTACAACAGGGCTGTTAGCATATTTTGCTACATGTTCAGCAGAGTTATTTGCATATTTTGCTATGTTACAGCAGGTTTATAAGCATATTTTGCCATGTCACAACAGGGCTATTAGCATATTTTGCTACATGTTCAGCAGAGTTGTTAGCATATTTTGCTATGTAACAGCAGGTATTATTAGCATATTTTGCCATGTTACACCAGGTATTATTAGCATATTTTGCTACATGTTCATCAGAGTTATTAGCATATTTTGCCATTTTTACATCAGGGTTATTAGCATATTTTGCTATATTACATCAGGGTTATTAGCATATTTTGACATGTTACAACTAGGCTTTGCGCATATTTTGCTATGTTACATCAGGGTTTTTGAGCATATATTGCTGTTACATCAGGGTTTTTAGCATATTTTGCTATATATAGCTATATTACATCAGGGTTCTTAGCTTAAATTGCTATGTTACAGCAGGGTGTAGGCACATTTTGCCATGTTAAAGCAGGGTGTTGGCATATTTTGCCATGTTACCACTGGATGTTTAAGCATATTTTGCTATGTTACAGCAGGTTTATTAGCATATTTTGCTATGTTACATCAGGGTTATTAGCATATTTTGCCATGTTACAGCTGGGCTTTGCGCATATTTTGCTTTGTTACATCAGGGTTTATGGGCATATTTTACTTTGTTACATCAGGGTTTTTGAGCATATATTGCTGTTACATCAGGGTTTTTAGCATATTTGCTATATATAGCTATATTACATCAGGGTTCTTAGCTTATTTTGCTATGTTACAACAGGGTTTTTGAGCATTTATTGCTATGTTACATCAGGGTTATTAGCATATTTTGCTATATATAGTTATATTACATCAGGGTTCTTAGCTTAAATTGCTATGTTACAGCAGGGTGTTGGCACATTTTGCCATGTTATACAGCAGGGTGTTGGCATATTGTACCATGTTACAGCAGGGTGTTGACATATTTTACCATGTTACAGCAGGGTGTTGGCATATTTTGCCATGTTTACAGCAGGGTTATTAGCATTTTATGCTATGTTACAGCAGGGTTTTGGCATATTCTGCCATGTTTACAGCAGGGTTATTAGCATTTTATGCTATGTTACAGCAGGGTTTTGGCATATTTCGCCATGTTTACAGCAGGGTTATTAGCATTTTATGCTATGTTACACCAGGGTATTGGCATATTTTGCCATGTTTACTAGGTTTTGGTCTTTATTTTTAACTTTTTTATTTATTATTTTATTATAAATAAAATAAATTTTATTTATTTTATTTCATTATTAACTTTCAGTCTGGGACAGTGGTGTCATGCTGCTGTTCTGGATAAAATCTTTCTGCCATGCTTTTTAATGTAGCTATGAGTTGTTTGTTTTGTTTTTGGGTCGTGGGTTGGGCAATTGGGTAAGAAGAGAGATAAGTTCCCTTTTAGTTGTCGGTGACTGGGTGCACACACAAGTGTGTTCGTTGGGCTGGAATTATGTTCCCTGTTACGTCACCGACTTAGAGAATGTTATTCTCTGGGTAGGTAGGGCTTGTGCGCCTCCACAGCCCACTCCCAAGTGTCTAGGACTTACATAAGGGATAAATGTAAATTATATGCAGATTTAATTTGAGTTATCCCCGTAAGTCTAGGGTCCTAGTGTTTGGTTTTTCCCACAGATCATCTACAAGGTTGTTGTTGCTGCTTTGGTTTTTTCCTGGGTCACTTGTTTACAGCTCAGTTATTTCCCCGAGTTTTATCGTGACTACCTTATATGGGAGGTGTTAATTTGTTCCATGTGCTGCAGCATTCACTGACCAAGCATAGAACCAAGTCTAGCTGTTCTTTCGAATCCCACCCAGCCACTCCTTCTTAGGGGATCTTTTCTAGTGCAATGGGGTTTATTAATTTCATTTTATTGATTTATTTGATATTTGCATTTGCACTATTTTCTGCCTTTCCTTTTCCAAGGCCTACCATCTGGCTCCTGTTTAGATGGAAGGGGTGCATCGGCTCAATGTTATGTGCCGACGGGGGGCTGGAATTATGTTCCCTGTTACGTCACCGACTTAGAGAATTTTATTCTCTGGGTAGGTAGGGCTTGTGCGCCTCCACAGCCCACTCCCGGGTGTCTAGGACTTACATAAGGGATAACAACGTTTTAGAGCAAACGGAGTCGTTTTATTCCATGCAAAAGGCGTACTTTATGAGAAATTGAGGTAAACTCTTAATACGGGGCTAAGTTTTCACTATATTTTAATGGAGAACTATAAAAAACCCTCGGTGTAATAAGTTCTACGCTGTTCCCATGGACAGAACTGTTGTAATACGTTTGTTTACAACGTTTTAGAGCAAACAGAATCGTTATATTCCGTGCAAAAGGCGTACTTTATAAGAAATTGAGTTGAACTCTTATTGCAGGGCTAAGTATTCACTAAGTCTCATGGGGAACTATAAAAAACCCTCGGTGTAATATTTTCTAGGCTGTTCCCATGGACAGAACTGTTGTAATGCGTTTGTTTACAACGTTTTAGAGCAAACAGAATCGTTTCATTCCATGCAAAAGAAGTAATTTATAAGAAATTGAGTTGAACTCTTATTGCAGGGCTAAGTATTCACTAAGTCTGATGGGAAACTAAAAGAAACCCTCGAAGTAATAAGTTCTAGGCTGTTCCCATGGACAGAACTGTTGTAATGCGTTTGTTTACAACGTTTTAGAGCAAACAGAATCGTTTTATTCCATGCAAAAGGAGTACTTTATAACAAATTGAGGTGAACTCTTATTGCGGGGCTAAGTTTTCACTATGTTTCATGGGAAATTATAAAAAAACCCTCGGTGTAATATGTTCCAGGCTGTTCCCATGGACAGAACTGTTGTAATACGTTTGTTTACAAAGTTTTAGAGCAAAGGGAATCGTTTTATTCCATGCAAAAGGAGTATTTTATAAGAAATTGAGGTGAACTCTTATTGCGGGGCTAAGTTTTCACTGAGTTTCATGGGAAACTATAAAAAACCCTCGGTGTAATACTTTCTAGGCTGTTCCCATGGACATGACTGTTGTAATACGTCTATTTACAACGTTTTAGAGCAAGCGAAATCGTTTCATTCCATGCAAAAGAAGTACTTTATAAGAAATTGAGTTGAACACTTATTGCGGTGCTATGTTTTGACTAAGTTTCATGGGGAACTATAAGAAACCCTTGGTGTAATATTTTCTAGGCTGTTCCCATGGACATAACTGTTTTAATACGTTTGTTTACAAAGTTTTAGAGCAAACAGAATCGTTTTTTTCCATACAAAAGTAGTATTTTATAAGAAATTGACGTCAACTCTTATTGCGGGGCTAGGTTTTCAATAATTTTCATTGGAAACTATAAAAGAACCCTCGGTGTAAAAAGTTCTAGGCTGTTCCCATGAACAGAACTGTTGTAATACGTTTGTTTATAATGTTTTAGATCAAACAGAATCGTTTTATTCCATGCGAAAGGCGTATTTTACAAGAAAATGAGGTGAACTCTTATTGCGGCGCTAAGTTTTCACTACGTTTCATGGGGAACTATAAGAAACCCTCGCTATAATATGTTCTAGGCTGTTTCCATGGACAGAACTGTTGTAATACGTTTGTTTACAACGTTTTAGAGCAAATGGATTCGTTTTATTCCATGCGAAAGGAGTACTTTATAAAAAATTCAGGTGAACTCTTATGGCGAGGCTAAGTTTTCACTAAGTTTCATGGGAAATTATAAAAAAAACCCTCGGTGTAATATGTTCTAGGCTGTTCCCATGGACAGAACTGTTGTAATACGTTTGTTTATAACGTTTTAGAGCAAATGGATTCGTTTTATTCCATGCGAAAGGAGTACTTTATAAAAAATTCAGATGAACTCTTATTGCGGGGCTAAGTATCTACTAAGTTTCATTGGGAACTAGAAGAAACCCTTGAAGTAATAAGTTCTACGCTGTTCCCATGGACAGAACTGTTGTAATACGTTTGTTTACAAGGTTTTAGAGCAAACAGAATCGTTTTATTCCATGCAAAAAAAGTACTTTATAACAAATTGAGGTGAACTCTTATTGCAGGGCTAAGTTTGCACAAAGTTTCATGGGGCACTATAAGAAACCTTCGGTGTAAAAAGTTCTAGGCTGTTCCTATGGACAGAACTGTTGTAATACGTTTGTTTACAACGTTTTAGAGCAAACAGAATCGTTTTTTCCCATGCAAAAGGAGTACTGTACAACAAATTGAGGTAAACTCTTATTGCAGGGCTAAGTTTTCACTAAGTTTCATGGGAAACTATAACAAAACCCTCGGTGTAATATGTTCTAGGCTGTTCCCATGGACAGAACTGTTGTATTACGTTTGTTTATAACGTTTTAGAGCAAATTGATTCGTTTCATTCCATGCGAAAGGAGTACTTTATAAAAAATTCAGGTGAACTCTTATTGCGGGGCTAAGTATCTACTAAGTTTCACGGGGAACTAGAAGAAACCCTCGAAGTAATAAGTTCTACGCTGTTCCCATGGACGGAACTGTTGTAATACGTTTGTTTACAACGTTTTAGAGCAAACAGAATCGTTTTATTCCATGCAAAAGGAGTACTTTATAACAAATTGAGGTGAACTCTTATTGCGGGGCTAGGTTTTCACTAAGTTTCATGGGAAATTATAAAAAAACCCTCGTTGTAATATATTCTAGGCTGTTCCCATGGACAGAACTGTTGTAATACGTTTGTTTACAACGTTTTAAGCAAACGGAATCGTTTTATTCCATGCAAAAGGAGTACTTTATAAGAAATTGAGGTGAACTCTTATTTCGGGGCTAAGCTTTCACTGAGTTTCATGGGAAACTATAAAAAACCCTCAGTGTAATATTTTCTAGGCTGTTCCCATGGACATGACTGTTGTAATACGTTTATTTACATCGTTTTATAGCAAGTGGAATCGTTTCATTCAATGCAAAAGAAGTACTTTATAAGAAATTGAGGTGAACACTTATTGCGATGCTAAGTTTTGACTAAGTTTCATTGGGAACTATAAGAAACCCTTGGTGTAATATTTTCTAGGCTGTTCCCATGGACAGAACTGTTGTAATACGTTTGTTTACAACGTTTTAGAGCAAACGGATTGGTTTTATTCCATGCGAAAGGCTTATTTTATAAGAAATTGGGCTGAACTCTTATTGCAGGGCTAAGTTTGCACAAAGTTTCATGGGGCACTATAAGAAACCTTCGGTGTAAAAAGTTCTAGGCTATTCCCATGGACAGAACTGTTGTAATACGTTTGTTTATAACGTTTTAGAGCAAACGGAATCGTTTTATTCCATGCAAACGTTTTATTGCAACGTTAAGTTTTCACTAAGTTTCATGGGAAACTATAAAAAACCCTCGGTGTAATATTTTCTAGGCTATACCCATGGAAAGAACTGTTGTAATTCGTTTATTTACAACGTTTTAGAGCGAAGGGAATCGTTTTATTCCATGCAAAAGGCGTACTTTATAAAAAATGGAGTTGAACACTTATTACAGTGCTAAGTTTTGACTAAGTTTCATGGGGAACTATAAGAAACCCTCGAAGTAATAAGTTCTAGGCTGTTCCCTTGGCCAGAACTGTTGTAATACGTTTGTTTACAACGTTTTAGAGCAAACGGAATCGTTTTATTCCATGCAAAAGGCGTACTTTATAAGAAATCGAGTTGAACTCTTATTGCAGGGCTAATTATTCACTTAGTCTCATGGGGAACTAAAAGAAAACTTCGAAGTAATAAGTTGTAGGCTGTTCCCATGGACAGAACTGTTGTAATACGTTTGTTTACGACGTTTTAGAGCAAACAGAATCACTTCATTCCATGCAAAAGGAGTACTTTATAACAAATGGAGGTGAACACTTATTGTTGAGCTAAGTTTTCACTAAGTTTCATGGGAAACTATAAAAAAACCCTCGGTGTAATATGTTCTAGGCTGTTCCCATGGACAGAACTGTTGTAATACGTTTGTTTACAACGTTTTAGAGCAAACGGAATCGTTTTATTCCATTCGAAAGGCGTACTTTATAAGAAATTGAGGTGAACTCTTATTGCGGGGCTAAATTTTCACTAAGTTTCATGGGGAACTATAAGAAACCCTCGGTGTAAAAAGTTCTAGGCTGTTCCCATGGACAGAACTGTTGTAATATGTTCGTTTTCAACGTTTTAGAGCAAACGGAATCGTTTTATTCCATGCGAAAGGCGTACTTTATAACAAATTGAGGTGAACACTTATTGCGGGGCTAAGTTCACACTAAGTCTCATGGGGAACTAGAAGAAACCCTCGTTGTAATAAGCTCTAGGCTGTTCCCATGGACAGAACTGTTGTAATAAGTTTGTTTACAACGTTTTAGAGCAAACCGAATCGTTTTATTCCGTGCAAAAGGCGTACTTTATAACACATTGAGGTGAACTCTTATTGCAGGGCTAAGTTCTCATTAAGTTTCATGGGAACTGAAAACAACCCTCGGGGTAATATGTTCTACGCTGTTCCCATGGACAGAACTGTTGTTATACGTTTGTTTACAACGTTTTAGAGCAAACAAAATTGTTTTAAACCATTCAAAAGGCGTACTTTATAAGAAATTGAGGTGAACTCTTATTGCAGGGCTAAGTTTTCACTTAGTTTCATGGGAAACTATAAAAAACCCTAGGTGTAATATCTTCTAGGCTGTTCACATGGACAGAACTGTTGTAATACGTTTATTTACAACGTTTTAGAGCAAACGGAATTGTTTTTTTCCATGCGAAAGGCGAACTTTACAAGAAATTTAGATAAACTCTTATTGCGGTGCTAAGTTTTCACTAAGTCTCATGGGGAACTATAAGAAACCCTCGTTCTAATAAGTTCTAGGCTGTTCCCATGGACAGAACTGTTGTAATAAGTTTCTTTACAACGTTTTGGAGCAAACGGAATCGTTTTATTCCGTGCGACAGGCGTACTTTATAAGAAATTGAGGTGAACTCTTATTGTCGGGCTATGTTTTCTTTAAGTTTTATAAGGAACTATAAGAAAGCCTTGGTGTAATAAGTTCTAAGCTGTTCCCATGGACAAAACTGTTGTAATACGTTTGTTTACATTGTTTTAGAGCAAACGGAATCGTTTTATTCCAAGCAAAAGGCGTACTTTATAAGCAATCGAGGTGAACTCTCATTGCGGGGCAAAGTTTTTACAAAATCTCATGGGGAACTATAAGAAACCCTCGGTGTAATAAGTTCTAGGCTGTTCTCATGGACAGAAGTGTTGTTATAGGTTTGTTTACAACGTTTTAGAGCAAACGGAGTCGTTTTATTCCATGCGAAAGGTGTACTTAATGAGAAATTAAGGTAAATTCTTATTGCGGGGCTAAGTTTTCACTTAGTTTCATAGAGAACTATAAGAAACCCTCGGTGTAATAAGTTCTATGCTGTTCCTATTCATAGAACTGTTGTAATACGTTTGTTTACAACGTTTTAGAGTAGACGGAATCGTTTTATTCCATGCGAAAGGCGTACTTTATAAGAAATTGATGTGAATTCTTATTGCGGTGCTAAGTTTTGACTAAGTTTCATGGGGAACTATATGAAACCCTCGGTGTAATAAGTTCTAGACTGTGCCCATGGACAGAGCTGTTGTAATACGTTTGTTTACAACGTTTTAGAGCAAACGGAATCGTTTTATTCCGTGCCAAAGGTTCATTTTCATTTCATTTCATTTCATTTTATTTATCCACAAAATCCCTTCAGCTAAATACAGTTGTTTAAATAAATAAATAATTAATATAATATATAAAGTATTTAGATAAAAATTAAGAGATATTGAGTATTGCTATGGTTGCTGATGTTCTAGGGAGTTGTGCTTTGGTTGAGTTTTCAGCTCAACAAATGATTTTTCAATTGTTTTTTAAATCTGTGCAAGGTAGGAAGTTCCCTGATATTTACTGGGATTTCATTCCAGGCCTTAAGAGCCGAATATGAAAATCCTTTTTTGACATACTCAAGATTATATCTCGGAATCTGAAGATCTCTGCAGAATCGTGTGTTATAACTGGAGTATTTGGATCTTTGTTGAAATTTATTCCAGAGATTTGCTGGACAGAGTTTGTTTATTATCTTATAGGCCATAACAGCACGATCAAACATGAGAAGGTTATCATGATGAAGAAAGGTGTTTGTCCATTTATCTTTAATTCTACAATTTCCAATCATGGAAATGGCCCTGTTTTGAAGATGTTGGAGGTTTTCCCTTTTTGATCTTGAGACACTGCCCCAGATGACATTTGCATATCGCACGTGGCTTTCGACGAGAGCACGATATACATTGCCCAACTGAGATTGTGTGAGAATATTTTTTAACCTTTTTATGGATTTGAGACCGCCTTTGACTTTCCTTTTGACGGTTGCGAATTGCTCGTCCCAGTTAAAGCCTTCATCTAAAATGACCCCAAGTGATTTGGTTTTTTTCACTCTTTTTATATCTGAGCCATTTATTCTCAATGTCTCATGAATATCTACTTTATTAGTTCTACGGGGGTGCCCAATTATCATGTACTCTGTTTTTTGAGGATTGGCACTCAATTTGTTTACCCTCATATAATCAGAGATATTTGTCAATTCCTCTTGTGCTTTTTGAACTAGCTCCTCTACATTCGTAGATGTTAAAGTCGCGTGAGTATCATCCGCGTACATGCCAGCCTTTGAAACTTTCAAACATTTTTCAAAGTCATTTAGGTAAATTATGAAGAGGAGTGGTCCAAGGCAGGAACCTTGAGGAATACCACAGGCAACTGTCCTCGGCTTCGACTCATAATCGTTGGCGGCACAGTACTGCTTTTTGTTTTTGAGGTATGACTCAAACCAGTCTCCAGAATGTTCGCGAATTCCGTATTTTCTCAATTTTTCTAGCAGAATCTTATGGTCAACAGTATCAAAAGCTTTCTTGAGGTCGAGGAATATTGATAAATTTAGTTTTTTGTGATCAATATTCTCGTACCAATAGTCAGTACTATCTATCAGTGACGTAATTGTCGAACAAAGTTTTTGAAAAGCTGCCTGACTCGTTGTTAGAATCCTATTTTCTTTAAGGTATTCATAAACTTGATCATGCACGATTCTTTCGAGAATCCTCGAGAAG
Organism: Pelagia noctiluca; assembly: GCA_963924455.1. Lineage (NCBI taxonomy): Eukaryota > Metazoa > Cnidaria > Scyphozoa > Semaeostomeae > Pelagiidae > Pelagia > Pelagia noctiluca. The sequence continues at coordinate 4,639,071 of OZ004334.1, read as the reverse complement.
ACTGGGATCACTGATATAGGCCTATAGTTGTTAGCCTCACTTTTTGAGCCTGATTTAAAAATAGGGGTGACCTTCGCTACCTTCCAGACGTCAGGAAAAATGCCTTTTTGCAAGGAAGAGTTGAAGATCATTGTGAGCGGTCTACTTATTAAATCCGCTGCGTCTTTTATCAAGATGGTCGGTATTTTATCAGGTCCTGGTTCCTTACCATTTTTTAGTTGTTTAATGGCATTAGGCACGTAGTGATCGTTAACCGTGGTGAGTCTCATCGTATTAGTTTCCCCATCAATGTGTTTCAGAGGATCATCGTTGGCTTTTTGTTCAATTTTGCTAGCAAGCTTGGGTCCAACTGAAACAAAATGATTATTCAATGCCTGTACTATATTTCGTTTGTTAGTCAGTCTTCTGTTATGGGCTTCCAGACTGGTAGGCATTGTTGATTTCGAGGATTTATCTAAGACTCTGTTTATGGTCTGCCACATTTTTTTCGGGTTGTCCTTGTTTTCGTTGATTAACCCATGATAGTGTGACTGAACAGCAGCCTTTATTTCTCTTGTTACTTTATTTCTAAGCTTTTTATATAAGTTCCACTTTTCAGGAGACTTTTCAGCTCCCTTCTTAGCCAGATCTCTATCCCTCATTAGCTTTCTTAGGGATTGATTCAGCCATGGGGCAAAATCAGTTCTTGCCCTCCTTTTTTTGAGAGGTGCAAGCATATCTAAGATAGCCTCAAATGTCTCCTGAAAAGCGGATGCCATTTCATTTGGATTTTCAGAGAGTGGATTAAGGATGGCTGGCCAATCTACATGATGGAGGTTCTGCCGAAAAATCTCCCTATTGTATTTGCTAAGGCTTCGAGTCTCAAAAACCTTTGGTTTTTTCGTTTTGAGTCTCAAAGCATTAATTTTTCTAACTCCATATACCAAGTAGTGGTCCACCATCCCAATCCTTAAAACATTGGCCCTTAAGATGTACCTGGGGCTCGTTGTTGAGAAATGGTCAATTAGCGTTCTAGTGGTTGTCTGCACATTATGCTCATTTGTTGTAACAGCGACCCTGGTGTATTTATTTATTAGCTGGTCAAACTGAAACTCAGAATATATCATTTTGAGCCTATTGGCATTTGTATTTCGATTATTTTTCAAGTCGCAGTTAGTATCGCCAATCAATATCATTTCCTTGTCCTCTTTGTCTAATTCCTTTAATACACTCCTTAGATTCTCAAATGATGTGTCGTCCACTCCTGGTGTTGGAGGGCGGTACCAACACATGACTAGGAAAGATTTGGCGTGATTTGCCGTGAATTCGAGTGCAAGAAGTTCTAATTTGTCACTTTTGATCTTAATAATTGGATCGGAGATGTTGTCCTTTACGTACATTGCCACTCCTCCCCCATTGGCATTACGGTCATTTCTATGAATATTATAACCGTTAATGTTCACATCGGAGTCCCTAACTGTTTCATCTAAACGAGTTTCGTTCAGGCCGATTATATCAATATTGTTATCAGCGAGCACGATCTCGAGCTCTCTTATATGTTTTCTGAGAGAGACTATGTTCAAAAACGCTATTTTCAGACCATTTCTCTTACGAGGGCCTATATTGGAACCCCCTACCCTGTTTTTGTATGAGCTGAGTGACCCCTAGCAATACTTAACGTATTTACTTAGGTTACCGGAGAGTTTTCTAACCCCCCCATCGTTCACGTGCAACCCATCCTCCCACAAGTTACAAAATTGGATGTTGTTGTTACTGATGAAGTCGTACCCGTTAAGTGCGAGCTCCTCTTCCAGTAAATCGTTCACCTTTCTCACCTTTGTGTTTAGTGCCATGTCGTCTTTTCTCCTGATTATTGACGAGAACGCAATTCTTGATTTCGGGTTGTTTTCTTGAATCTGCTTAAGCGTGTTAATTACCTGTTCGCATAGACTCTCGGGCTCGTTGGACTTCACATCATTTGTGGCTGCATGGATTATGATAATTTTCTTATCGCATTTTCCAACTTTATTCACAAGCTGCTTGATTTTCATACCAGGCTTGCATTTAATTTCAACTTGACGGTGGTCATTAGAGAGTTTTGAATCTTCTATTCGCCGCAGTTGTGAGTCGCCTGCAATTAGGACTCTGATCTTTTTTGCTTTGGTTTGGTTTGGAACATTGCTTGTGTTATTGTTATTTGCAGCCTTGTTTGTATTTCCTTGATGAGAGTCTTGTTTGTTGATTGCATTTTTGTTTTTGTTTTGTTTTCCCGTCTGATTTACATTCGCAACACTGTTGTTGGATGATTGACTTTTTTGTTTTCCTTTATGATGGTGTTCTGCTTCAGTGACGAGTTCTGATCGAATTTCTATAGCTTTTTCGGCTGATGATTTTTCGCTATTGTTGACTGCACTTTCAGTAGGAATTTCAGTTGGTATCCCATTTTTTTCTGACAGAATGCACTCGATTGTTCTTTGAAATTCTCTATTTTGCAGTTTTAGAGTAAGATTTTCTTTCAACAACTCGCAAGATATGTTTCTTTCTTCTTGAAGCATTCGATTTAAGAGATTTATGCTGTCCACCATTTTTGTAACAGAGCTTATCATCAGGTTTGTCGAATCTGCATAACCTTCCGATGGGCTTGCTTCAGGGCCAGCTGCAGTAGGAGAGTCCGTGACGTGTTGGATCGTGTCACCAAGTAACGAGTCATCCGATACAATGCTTTCGACTTCCCCGCCTTCACTACTCAGATTAATACTCTTTTCCCTATCTGAAGTTTTCTTAGCAGTGGCCCCTTCCGATACAAAGAAGGAGTCTTCGCCATTCGCTGTCTTTTTAAGAGGTGTAATTTAAAGAGGTGTTCTTTATATGAAATTGACGTGAACTCTTATTGCAGGGCTAAGTTTTCACTAAGTTTCATGGGAAACTATAAAAAACCCTAGGTGTAATATCTTCTAGGCTGTTCCCATGGACAGAACTGTTGTAATACGTTTGTTAAGAACGTTTTAGAGCAAACGGAATCGTTTTATTCCGTGCAAAAGGCGTACTTTATAAGAAAGTGAGTTGAACTCTTATTGCAGGGCTACGTTTTCACTAAGTTTCATTTAGAACTAAAAGAAACCCTGGAAGTAATGAATTCTTGCCTGTTCACAAGGACGGAACTGTTGTAATACGTTTGTTTACAACGTTTTAGAGCAAACGGAATCGTTTTATTCCATGCAAAAGGAGTACTTTATAAGAAATTGACGTGAACTTTTAATGCAGGGCTAGGTTTTCACTAAGTTTCATTTGGAACTATAAAAAAACCCTCGGTGTAATATGTTCTAAGCTGTTCCCATGGACAGAACTGTTGTAATACATTTGTTTACAACGTTTTAGAGCAAACGGAATCGTTTTATTCCGTGCAAAAGGCGTAGTTTAAAAGAAATTGAGGTGAACTCTTATTGCGGGGCTAAGTTTTCACTAAGTTTCATGGGGAACTATAAGAAACCGTTGTAATAATAAGTTCTACGCTGTTCCCATGGACAAAACTGTTGTAATACGTTTGTTTACAACGTTTTAGAGAAAATGGAATCGTTTTATTCCATGCGAAAGGCGTACTTTATAAGAAATTGAGGTGAACTCTTATTGCAGGGCTTAGTTTCCTTAAGTTTCATGGGGAATTATAACAAACCCTCGGTGTAATAAGTTTCAGGCTGTTCCAATTGACAGAACTGTTATTATACGTTTGTTTACAACGTTTTAGAGCAAACGCAATCGTTTTATTCCATGCGAAAGGAGTATTTTATAAGACATTGAGGTGAACTCTTATTGCGGTGCTAAGTTTTCACTAAGTCTCATGGGGAACTACAAGAAACCCTCGGTGTAATAAGTTCTAGGCTGTTCCCATGGACAGAACTGTTGTAATTCGTTTGTTCACAACGTTTTGGAGCAAACGGAATCGTTTTATTCCGTGCGACAGGCGTACTTTATAAGAAATTGAGGTGAACTCTTATTGTCGGGCTATGTTTTCTTTAAGTTTTATAAGGAACTATAAGAAAGCCTTGGTGTAATAAGTTCTAAGCTGTTCCCATGGACAAAACTGTTGTAATACGTTTGTTTACATTGTTTTAGAGCAAATGGAATTGTTTTATTCCAAGCAAAAGGCGTACTTTATAAGCAATCGAGGTGAACTCTTATTGCGGGGCAAAGTTTTTACAAAATCTTATGGGGAACTATAAGAAACCCTAGGTGTAATAAGTTCTAGACTGTGCCCATGGACAGAGCTGTTGTAATACGTTTGTTTACAACGTTTTAGAGCAAACGGAATCGTTTTATTCCGTGCGAACGGTTCATTTTCATTTCATTTCATTTCATTTTATTTATCCACAAAATCCCTTCAGCTAAATACAGTTGTTTAAATAAATAAATAATTAATATAATATATAAAGTATTTAGATAAAAATTAAGAGATAAAAGTATTGCTATGGTTGCTGATGTTCCAGGGAGTTGTGCTTTGGTTGAGTTTTCAGCTCAACAAATGATTTTTCAATTGTTTTTTAAATCTGTGCAAGGTAGGAAGTTCCCTGATATTTATTGGGATTTCATTCCAGGCCTTAAGAGCCGAATATGAAAATCCTTTTTTGACATACTCAAGATTATACCTCGGAATCTGAAGATCCCTGCAGAATCGTGTGTTATAACTGGAGTATTTGGATCTTTGTTGAAATTTATTCCAGAGATTTGCTGGACAGAGTTTGTTTATTATCTTATAGGCCATAACAGCACGATCAAACATGAGAAGGTTATCATGATGAAGAAAGGTGTTTGTCCATTTATCTTTAATTCTACAATTTTCAATCATGGAAATGGCCCTGTTTTGAAGATGTTGGAGGTTTTCCCTTTTTGATCTTGAGACACTGCCCCAGATGACACTTGCATATCGCACGTGGCTTTCGACGAGAGCACGATATACATTGCCCAACTGAGATTGTGTGAGAATATTTTTTAACCTTTTTATGGATTTGAGACCGCCTTTGACTTTCCTTTTGACGGTTGCGAATTGCTCGTCCCAGTGAAGGCCTTAATCTAAAATGACTCCAAGTGATTTGGTTTTTTCACTCTTTTTATATCTGAGCCATTTATTCTCAATGTCTCATGAATATCTACTTTATTAGTTCTACGGGGGTGCCCAATTATCATGTACTCTGTTTTTTGAGGATTGGCACTCAATTTGTTTACCCTCATATAATCAGAGATATTTGTCAATTCCTCTTGTGCTTTTTGAACTAGCTCCTCTACATTCGTAGATGTTAAAGTCGCGTGAGTATCATCCGCGTACATGCCAGCCTTTGAAACTTTCAAACATTTTTCAAAATCATTTAAGTAAATTATGAAGAGGAGTGGTCCAAGGCAGGAACCTTGAGGAATACCACAGGCAACTGTCCTCGGCCTCGACTCATACCCGTTGGCGGCACAGTACTGCTTTCTGTTTTTGAGGTATGACTCAAACCAGTCTCCAGAATGTTCGCGAATTCCGTATTTTCTCAATTTTTCTAGCAGAATCTTATGGTCAACAGTATCAAAAGCTTTCTTGAGGTCGAGGAATATTGATAAATTTAGTTTTTTGTGATCAATATTCTCGTACCAATAGTCAGTACTATCTATCAGTGACGTAATTGTCGAACAAAGTTTTTGAAAAGCTGCCTGACTCGTTGTTAGAATCCTATTTTCTTTAAGGTATTCATAAACTTGATCATGCACGATTCTTTCGAGAATCCTCGAGAAGACTGAGATCACTGATATAGGCCTATAGTTGTTAGCCTCACTTTTTGAGCCTGATTTAAAAATAGGGGTGACCTTCGCTACCTTCCAGACGTCAGGAAAAATGCCTTTTTGCAAGGAAGAGTTGAAGATCATTGTGAGCGGTCTACTTATTAAATCCGCTGCGTCTTTTATCAAGATGGTCGGTATTTTATCAGGTCCTGGTGCCTTACCATTTTTCAGTTGTTTAATGGCATTAGGCACGTAGTGATCGTTAACCGTGGTGAGTCTCATCGTATTAGTTTCCCCATCAATGTGTTTCAGAGGATCATCGTTGGCTTTTTGTTCAATTTTGCTAGCAAGCTTGGGTCCAACTGAAACAAAATGATTATTCAATGCCTGTACTATATTTCGTTCGTTAGTCAGTCTTCTGTTATGGGCTTCCAGACTGGTAGGCATTGTTGATTTCGAGGATTTATCTAAGACTCTGTTTATGGTCTGCCACATTTTTTTCGGGTTGTCCTTGTTTTCGTTGATTAACCCATGATAGTGTGACTGAACAGCAGCCTTTATTTCTCTTGTTACTTTATTTCTAAGCTTTTTATATAAGTTCCACTTTTCAGGAGACTTTTCAGCTCCCTTCTTAGCCAGATCTCTATCCCTCATTAGCTTTCTTAGGGATTGATTCAGCCATGGGGCAAAATCAGTTCTTGCCCTCCTTTTTTTGAGAGGTGCATGCATATCTAAGATAGCCTCAAATGTCTCCTGAAAAGCGGATGCCATTTCATTTGGATTTTCAGAGAGTGGATTAAGGATGGCTGGCCAATCTACATGATGGAGGTCCTACCGAAAAATCTCCTTATTGTATTTGCTAAGGCTTCGAGTCTCAATAACCTTTGGTTTTTTCGTTTTGAGTCTCAAAGCATTAATTTTTCTAACTCCATATACCAAGTAGTGGTCCACCATCCCAATCCTTAAAGCATCGGCCCTTAAGATGTACCTGGGGCTCGTTGTTGAGAAATGGTCAATAAGCGTTCTAGTGGTTGTCTGCACATTATGCTCATTTGTTGTAACAGCGACCCTGATGTATTTATTTATTAGCTGGTCAAACTGAAACTCAGAATATATCATTTTGAGCCTATTGGCATTTGTATTTCGATTATTTTTCAAGTCGCAGTTAGTATCGCCAATCAATATCATTTCCTTGTCCTCTTTGTCTAATTCCTTTAATACACTCCTTAGATTCTCAAATGATGTGTCGTCCACTCCTGGGGTTGGAGGGCGGTACCAACACATGACTAGGAAAGGTTTGGCGTGTTTTGCCGTGAATTCGAGTGCAAGAAGTTCTAATTTGTCACTTTTGATCTTAATAATGGGATCGGAGATGTTGTCCCTTACGTACATTGCCACTCCTCCCCCATTGGCATTACAGTCATTTCTATAAATATTATAACCGTTAATGTTCACATCGGAGTCCCTAACTGTTTCATCTAAACGAGTTTCGTTCAGGCCGATTATATCAATATTGTTATCAGCGAGCACGATCTCGAGCTCTCTTATATGTTTTCTGAGAGAGACTATGTTCAAAAACGCTATTTTCAGACCATTTCTCTTACGAGGGCCTATATTGGAACCCCCTACCCTGTTTTTGTATGAGCTGAGTGACCCCTAGCAATACTTAACGTATTTACTTAGGTTACCGGAGAGTTTTCTAACCCCCCCATCGTTCACGTGCAACCCATCCTCCCACAAGTTACAAAATTGGATGTTGTTGTTACTGATGAAGTCGTACCCGTTAAGTGCGAGCTCCTCTTCCAGTAAATCGTTCACCTTTCTCACCTTTGTGTTTAGTGCCATGTCGTCTTTTCTCCTGATTATTGACGAGAACGCAATTCTTGATTTCGGGTTGTTTTCTTGAATCTGCTTAAGCGTGTTAATTACCTGTTCGCATAGACTCTCGGGCTCGTTGGACTTCACATCATTTTTGGCTGCATGGATTATGATAATTTCCTTATCGCATTTTCCAACTTTATTCACAAGCTGCTTGATTTTCATACCAGGCTTGCATTTAATTTCAACTTGACGGTTGTCATTAGAGAGTTTTGAATCTTCCATTCGCCGCAGTTGTGAGTCGCCTGCAATTAGGACTTTGATCTTTTTTGCTTTGGTTTGGTTTGGAACATTGCTTGTGTTATTGTTATTTGCAGCCTTGTTTGTATTTCTTCGATGAGAGTCTTGTTTGTTGGTTGCATTTTTGTTTTTGTTTTGTTTTCCCTTCTGATTTATATTCGCAACACTGTTGTTGGATGATTGACTTTTTTGTTTTCCTTTATGATGGTGTTCTGCTTCAGTGACGAGTTCTGATCGAATTTCTATAGCTTTTTCGGCTGATGATTTTTCGCTATTGTTGACTGCACTTTCAGTAGGAATTTCAGTTGGTATCCCATTTTTTTCTGACAGAATGCACTCGATTGTTCTTTGAAATTCTCTATTTTGCAGTTTTAGAGTAAGATTTTCTTTCAACAACTCGCAAGATATGTTTCTTTCTTCTTGAAGCATTCGATTTAAGAGATTTATGCTGTCCACCATTTTTGTAACAGAGCTAATCATCAGGTTTGTCGAATCTGCATAACCTTCCGATGGGCTTGCTTCAGGGCCAGCTGCAGTAGGAGAGTCCGTGACGTGTTGGATCGTGTCACCAAGTAACAAGTCATCCACTACAATGCTTTCGACTTCCCCGCCTTCACTACTCAGATTAATACTCTTTTCCCTCTCTGAAGTTTTCTTAGCAGTGGCCCCTTCCGATACAAAGAAGGAGTCTTCGCCATTCGCTGTCTTTTTAAGAGGTGTACTTTAAAGAGGTGTTCTTTATATGAAATTGAGCTGAACTCTTATTGCAGGGATAAGTTTTCACTAAGTTTCATGGGAAACTATAAAAAACCCTCGCTGTAATATGGTTTAGGCTGTTTCCATGCACAGAACTGGTGTAATACGTTTGTTAACAACGTTTTAGAGCAAACGGAATCGTTTTATTCCATGCGAAAGGCGTACTTTATAAGAAATTGAGGTGAACTCTTATTACGAGGCTAAGTTTTCACTAAGTTTCATGGGGAACTATAAGAAACCGTTGAAGTAATAAGTTCTACGCTGTTCCCATGGACAAAACTGTTGTAATACGTTTGTTTACAACGTTTTAGAGCATACAGACACGTTTTATTCCATGGGAAATGCGTAGTTTAAAAGAAATTGAGGTGAACTCTTATGACGGGGCAAAGTTTTCACTAAGTTTCATGAGGAACTATAAGAAATCGTTGAAGTAATAAGTTCTACGCTGTTCCCATGGACAAAACTGTTGTAATACGTTTGTTTACAACGGTTTAGAGCAAACAGAACCGTTTTATTCCATGGGAAATGCGTAGTTTAAAAGAAATTGAGGTGAACTCTTATTACGGGGCTAAGTTTTCACTAAGTTTCACGGGGAACCATAAGAGACCCTCGCTGTAATAAGTTCTAGGCTGTTCCTATGGACAGAACTGTTGTAATACGTTTGTTTACTATGTTTTAGAGCAAATAGAATCCTTTCATTTCATGCGAAAGACGTACTTTATAAGAAATTGAGGTGAACTCTTATTGCGGGACTTAGTTTCCTTAAGTTTCATGGGGAACTATAAAAAACCCTGAGTGTAATATATTTCAGGCTGTTCCGATGGACAGAACTGTTGTAATACGTTTGTTTAAAACGATTTAGCGCAAACGGAATCGTTTTATTCCATCCAAAAGGTGTACTTTATAAGAAATTGAGATGAACTCTTATTGTGGGGCTAAGTTTTCACTAAGTTTAATGGGAAACTATAAGAAACCCTCGGTGTAGAAAGTTCTACGCTGTTCCCATGGACAGAACTGTTGTAATACGTTTGTTTAAAACGTTTTAGAGCAAACGGAATTGTTTTATTCCATGCGAAAGGTGTACTTTATAAGAAATTGATGTGAACTCTTATTGTGGCGCTAAGTTTTCCCTAAGTCTCAAGGGGAACTATAAGAAACCCTCGGTATAATAAGTTCTATGCTGTTCAAATGGACAGAACTGTTGTGATACGTTTGTTTACAACGTTTTAGAGCAAATGGAATCGTTTTATTCCATGCGAAAGGAGTACTTTATAAGAAATTGAGGTGAACTCTTATTGCGGGGCTAAGTTTTCACTAAGTTTCATGGGGAACTATAAGAAACCCTCCAAGTAATAAGTTCTAGGCTGTTCCCATGGACAGAACTGTTGTAATACGTTTGTTTACAACGCTTTAGAGCAAACAGAATCGTTTTATTCCATGCAAAAGGAGTACTTTATAAGAAATTGACGTGAACTTTTATTGCGGGGCTAGGTTTTCACTAAGTTTCATTTGGAACTATAAAAAAACCCTCGGTGTTATATGTTCTAGGCTGTTCCCATGGACAGAACTGTTGTAATACGTTTGTTTACAACGTTTTAGAGCAAACGGAATCGTTTTATTCCATGCGAAAGGCGTACTTTATAAGAAATTGAGGTGAACTCTTATTGTGGCGCTAAGTTTTCACTAAGTTTCATGGGGAACTATAAGAAACCGTTGTAAGAATAAGTTCTACGCTATTCCCATGGACAAAACTGTTGTAATACCTTTTTTTACAACGTTTTAGAGCTAACAGAACCGTTTTATTCAATGGGAAATGCGTAGTTTAAAAGAGATTGAGGTGAACTCTTATTACGGGGCTAAGTTTTCACTAAGTTTCATGGGGAACTATAAGAAACCGTTGTAATAATAAGTTCTACGCTGTTCCCATGGACAAAACTGTTGTAATACGTTTGTTTACAACGTTATAAAGAAAATGGAATCGTTTTATTCCTTGCGAAAGGCATACTTTATAAGAAATTTAGGTGAACTCTTATTTCAGGGCTTAGTTTCCTTAAGTTTCATGGGGAATTATAACAAACCCTCGGTGTAATAAGTTTCAGGCTGTTCCGATGGACAGAACTGTTATTATACGTTTGTTTACAACGTTTTAGAGCAAATGGAGTCGTTTTATTCCATGCGAAAGGAGTACTTTATAAGAAATTGAGGGGAACACTTATTGCGGGGCTAAGTTTTCACTAAGTTACATGGGGAACCATAAAAACCCTCGGTTTAATATGTTCTAGGCTGTTCCCATGGACCGAACTGTTGTAATACGTTTGTTCAAAACGTTTTAGAGCAAACAGAATCGTTTTATTCCATGCAAAAGGTGTACTTTATAAAAAATAGGGATGAACTCTTATTTCGGGGCAAAGTTTTCACTTAGTTTCATGGGGAACTTTACAAAACCTTCGGTGTAATATGTTCTAAACTGTTCCCATGGACAAAACTGTTGTAATACGTTTGTTTACAATGTTTTAGAGCAAACGGAATTGTTTTATTCCATGCAAAGGCGTACTTCATAAGAAATTGAGGTGAAATCTTATTGCCCGGCTATGTTTTTACTAAGTCTCATGGGGAACTTTAAGAAATCCTCGGTGTAATAAGTTCTGGGCTGTTCCCATGGACAGAACTGTTGTAATACGTTTGTTTACAACGTTTTAGAGCAAACGGAATCGTTTTATTCCATTCGAAAGGCGTAATTTATAAGAAATTAAGGTGAACTCTTATTGTAGGACTAAGTTTTTACTAAGTGACATTTGGAACTATAAGACACACTCGAAGTGAAAAGTTCTACGCTGTTCCAAAGGACAGAACTGTTGTAATACGTTTGTTTATAACGTTATAGAGCAAATGGAATCGTTTTATTCCATGCGAAAGGCGTACTTTATGGGAATTTGAGGTAAACTCTTATTGCGAGGCAAAGTTTTCCATTAGTTTCATGGGAAACTATAAAAAACCATCGGTGTATTATCTTCTAGGCTGTTCCCATGGACAAAACTGTTGTAATACGTTTGTTTTCAACGTTTTTGAGTAAACGGAATCCTATTATTCCATGCGACAGGCGTACTTTAAAAGAAATTGAGGTGAGTTCTTATTGCGGGGCTAAGTTTTTACTAAGCTTTATGGGGAACTATAAGAAACCCTTTGTGTAATAAGTTCTAAGCTGTTCTCATGGACCAAACTTTTGTAATACGTTCGTTTACAACGTTTTAGAGCAAACGGAATCGTTTTATTCCATGCCAAAGGCGTACTTTAAAAGCAATTGAGGTGAACTCTTATTGCGGGGCTAAGTTTTCACCAAGTTTCATGGGAAAGAAGAAGAAACCCTCGGTGTAATAAGTTTCAGGCTGTTCCTATGGACAGAACTGTTATTATGCGCTTGTTTACAACGTTTTAGAGCAAACAGAATCGTTTTATTCTATGCGAAAGGAGTACTTTATAAGAAATTGAGGTGAACTCTTATTGCGGGGCTAAGTTTCCTTAAGTTTCATGGGGAACTATAAGAAACCCTCGTTGTAATAAGTTTCAGGCTGTTCCCATGGACAGAACTGTTTTTTATACGTTTGTTTACAACGTTTTAGAGCAAACGGAATCGTTTTATTCCATGCAAAAGGAGTACTTTATAGGAAATTGAGTTGAACTCTTATTGGGGGGCTAAGTTTTCACTAAGTTTCATGGGGAACTATAAGAAACCCTCGGTGTAAAAAGTTCTACGCTGTTCCGATGGACAGAACTGTTGTAATACGTTTGTTTACAACGTTTTAGAGCAAACAGAATCGTTTTCTCCATGCGAAAGGCGTACTTAATAAGAAATTGAGGTGAACTCTTATTGCGGGGCAAAGTTTTTACAAAATCTTATGGGGAACTATAAGAAACCCTCGGTGTAATAAGTTCTAGACTGTGCCCATGGACAGAGCTGTTGTAATACGTTTGTTTACAACGTTTTAGAGCAAACGGAATCGTTTTATTCCGTGCGAACGGTTCATTTTCATTTCATTTCATTTCATTTTATTTATCCACAAAATCCCTTCAGCTAAATACAGTTGTTTAAATAAATAAATAATTAATATAATATATAAAGTATTTAGATAAAAATTAAGAGATAAAAGTATTGCTATGGTTGCTGATGTTCCAGGGAGTTGTGCTTTGGTTGAGTTTTCAGCTCAACAAATGATTTTTCAATTGTTTTTTAAATCTGTGCAAGGTAGGAAGTTCCCTGATATTTACTGGGATTTCATTCCAGGCCTTAAGAGCCGAATATGAAAATCCTTTTTTGACATACTCAAGATTATATCTCGGAATCTGAAGATCTCTGCAGAATCGTGTGTTATAACTGGAGTATTTGGATCTTTGTTGAAATTTATTCCAGAGATTTGCTGGACAGAGTTTGTTTATTATCTTATAGGCCATAACAGCACGATCAAACATGAGAAGGTTATCATGATGAAGAAAGGTGTTTGTCCATTTATCTTTAATTCTACAATTTCCAATCATGGAAATGGCCCTGTTTTGAAGATGTTGGAGGTTTTCCCTTTTTGATCTTGAGACACTGCCCCAGATGACATTTGCATATCGCACGTGGCTTTCGACGAGAGCACGATATACATTGCCCAACTGAGAGTGTGTGAGAATATTTTTTAACCTTTTTATGGATTTGAGACCGCCTTTGACTTTCCTTTTGACGGTTGCGAATTGCTCGTCCCAGTTAAAGCCTTCATCTAAAATGACCCCAAGTGATTTGGTTTTTTTCACTCTTTTTATATCTGAGCCATTTATTCTCAATGTCTCATGAATATCTACTTTATTAGTTCTACGGGGGTGCCCAATTATCATGTACTCTGTTTTTTGAGGATTGGCACTCAATTTGTTTACCCTCATATAATCAGAGATATTTGTCAATTCCTCTTGTGCTTTTTGAACTAGCTCCTCTACATTCGTAGATGTTAAAGTCGCGTGAGTATCATCCGCGTACATGCCAGCCTTTGAAACTTTCAAACATTTTTCAAAGTCATTTAGGTAAATTATGAAGAGGAGTGGTCCAAGGCAGGAACCTTGAGGAATACCACAGGCAACTGTCCTCGGCTTCGACTCATAATCGTTGGCGGCACAGTACTGCTTTTTGTTTTTGAGGTATGACTCAAACCAGTCTCCAGAATGTTCGCGAATTCCGTATTTTCTCAATTTTTCTAGCAGAATCTTATGGTCAACAGTATCAAAAGCTTTCTTGAGGTCGAGGAATATTGATAAATTTAGTTTTTTGTGATCAATATTCTCGTACCAATAGTCAGTACTATCTATCAGTGACGTAATTGTCGAACAAAGTTTTTGAAAAGCTGCCTGACTCGTTGTTAGAATCCTATTTTCTTTAAGGTATTCATAAACTTGATCATGCACGATTCTTTCGAGAATCCTCGAGAAGACTGGGATCACTGATATAGGCCTATAGTTGTTAGCCTCACTTTTTGAGCCTGATTTAAAAATAGGGGTGACCTTCGCTACCTTCCAGACGTCAGGAAAAATGCCTTTTTGCAAGGAAAAGTTGAAGATCATTGTGAGCGGTCTACTTATTAAATCCGCTGCGTCTTTTATCAAGATGGTCGGTATTTTATCAGGTCCTGGTTCCTTACCATTTTTTAGTTGTTTAATGGCATTAGGCACGTAGTGATCGTTAACCGTGGTGAGTCTCATCGTATTAGTTTCCCCATCAATGTGTTTCAGAGGATCATCGTTGGCTTTTTGTTCAATTTTGCTAGCAAGCTTGGGTCCAACTGAAACAAAATGATTATTCAATGCCTGTACTATATTTCGTTTGTTAGTCAGTCTTCTGTTATGGGCTTCCAGACTGGTAGGCATTGTTGATTTCGAGGATTTATCTAAGACTCTGTTTATGGTCTGCCACATTTTTTTCGGGTTGTCCTTGTTTTCGTTGATTAACCCATGATAGTGTGACTGAACAGCAGCCTTTATTTCTCTTGTTACTTTATTTCTAAGCTTTTTATATAAGTTCCACTTTTCAGGAGACTTTTCAGCTCCCTTCTTAGCAAGATCTCTATCCCTCATTAGCTTTCTTAGGGATTGATTCAGCCATGGGGCAAAATCAGTTCTTGCCCTCCTTTTTTTGAGAGGTGCAAGCATATCTAAGATAGCCTCAAATGTCTCCTGAAAAGCGGATGCCATTTCATTTGGATTTTCAGAGAGTGGATTAAGGATGGCTGGCCAATCTACATGATGGAGGTTCTGCCGAAAAATCTCCCTATTGTATTTGCTAAGGCTTCGAGTCTCAAAAACCTTTGGTTTTTTCGTTTTGAGTCTCAAAGCATTAATTTTTCTAACTCCATATACCAAGTAGTGGTCCACCATCCCAATCCTTAAAACATTGGCCCTTAAGATGTACCTGGGGCTTGTTGTTGAGAAATGGTCAATTAGCGTTCTAGTGGTTGTCTGCACATTATGCTCATTTGTTGTAACAGCGACCCTGGTGTATTTATTTATTAGCTGGTCAAACTGAAACTCAGAATATATCATTTTGAGCCTATTGGCATTTGTATTTCGATTATTTTTCAAGTCGCAGTTAGTATCGCCAATCAATATCATTTCCTTGTCCTCTTTGTCTAATTCCTTTAATACACTCCTTAGATTCTCAAATGATGTGTCGTCCACTCCTGGGGTTGGAGGGCGGTACCAACACATGACTAGGAAAGATTTGGCGTGATTTGCCGTGAATTCGAGTGCAAGAAGTTCTAATTTGTCACTTTTGATCTTAATAATTGGATCGGAGATGTTGTCCTTTACGTACATTGCCACTCCTCCCCCATTGGCATTACGGTCATTTCTATGAATATTATAACCGTTAATGTTCACATCGGAGTCCCTAACTGTTTCATCTAAACGAGTTTCGTTCAGGCCGATTATATCAATATTGTTATCAGCGAGCACGATCTCGAGCTCTCTTATATGTTTTCTGAGAGAGACTATGTTCAAAAACGCTATTTTCAGACCATTTCTCTTACGAGGGCCTATATTGGAACCCCCTACCCTGTTTTTGTATGAGCTGAGTGACCCCTAGCAATACTTAACGTATTTACTTAGGTTACCGGAGAGTTTTCTAACCCCCCCATTGTTCACGTGCAACCCATCCTCCCACAAGTTACAAAATTGGATGTTGTTGTTACTGATGAAGTCGTACCCGTTAAGTGCGAGCTCCTCTTCCAGTAAATCGTTCACCTTTCTCACCTTTGTGTTTAGTGCCATGTCGTCTTTTCTCCTGATTATTGACGAGAACGCAATTCTTGATTTCGGGTTGTTTTCTTGAATCTGCTTAAGCGTGTTAATTACCTGTTCGCATAGACTCTCGGGCTCGTTGGACTTCACATCATTTGTGGCTGCATGGATTATGATAATTTTCTTATCGCATTTTCCAACTTTATTCACAAGCTGCTTGATTTTCATACCAGGCTTGCATTTAATTTCAACTTGACGGTGGTCATTAGAGAGTTTTGAATCTTCTATTCGCCGCAGTTGTGAGTCGCCTGCAATTAGGACTTTGATCTTTTTTGCTTTGGTTTGGTTTGGAACATTGCTTGTGTTATTGTTATTTGCAGCCTTGTTTGTATTTCCTTGATGAGAGTCTTGTTTGTTGATTGCATTTTTGTTTTTGTTTTGTTTTCCCGTCTGATTTATATTCGCAACACTGTTGTTGGATGATTGACTTTTTTGTTTTCCTTTATGATGGTGTTCTGCTTCAGTGACGAGTTCTGATCGAATTTCTATAGCTTTTTCGGCTGATGATTTTTCGCTATTGTTGACTGCACTTTCAGTAGGAATTTCAGTTGGTATCCCATTTTTTTCTGACAGAATGCACTCGATTGTTCTTTGAAATTCTCTATTTTGCAGTTTTAGAGTAAGATTTTCTTTCAACAACTCGCAAGATATGTTTCTTTCTTCTTGAAGCATTCGATTTAAGAGATTTATGCTGTCCACCATTTTTGTAACAGAGCTTATCATCAGGTTTGTCGAATCTGCATAACCTTCCGATGGGCTTGCTTCAGGGCCAGCTGCAGTAGGAGAGTCCGTGACGTGTTGGATCGTGTCACCAAGTAACGAGTCATCCGATACAATGCTTTCGACTTCCCCGCCTTCACTACTCAGATTAATACTCTTTTCCCTATCTGAAGTTTTCTTAGCAGTGGCCCCTTCCGATACAAAGAAGGAGTCTTCGCCATTCGCTGTCTTTTTAAGAGGTGTAATTTAAAGAGGTGTTCTTTATATGAAATTGACGTGAACTCTTATTGCAGGGCTAAGTTTTCACTAAGTTTCATGGGAAACTATAAAAAACCCTAGGTGTAATATCTTCTAGGCTGTTCCCATGGACAGAACTGTTGTAATACGTTTGTTAAGAACGTTTTAGAGCAAACGGAATCGTTTTATTCCGTGCAAAAGGCGTACTTTATAAGAAAGTGAGTTGAACTCTTATTGCAGGGCTACGTTTTCACTAAGTTTCATTTAGAACTAAAAGAAACCCTGGAAGTAAAGAATTCTTGCCTGTTCACAAGGACGGAACTGTTGTAATACGTTTGTTTACAACGTTTTAGAGCAAACGGAATCGTTTTATTCCATGCAAAAGGAGTACTTTATAAGAAATTGACGTGAACTTTTAATGCAGGGCTAGGTTTTCACTAAGTTTCATTTGGAACTATATAAAAACCCTCGGTGTAATATGTTCTAAGCTGTTCCCATGGACAGAACTGTTGTAATACATTTGTTTACAACGTTTTAGAGCAAACGGAATCATTTTATTCCGTGCAAAAGGCGTAGTTTAAAAGAAATTGAGGTGAACTCTTATTGCGGGGCTAAGTTTTCACTAAGTTTCATGGGGAACTATAAGAAACCGTTGTAATAATAAGTTCTACGCTGTTCCCATGGACAAAACTGTTGTAATACGTTTGTTTACAACGTTTTAGAGAAAATGGAATCGTTTTATTCCATGCCAAAGGCGTACTTTATAAGAAATTGAGGTGAACTCTTATTGCAGGGCTTAGTTTCCTTAAGTTTCATGGGGAATTATAACAAACCCTCGGTGTAATAAGTTTCAGGCTGTTCCAATTGACAGAACTGTTATTATACGTTTGTTTACAACGTTTTAGAGCAAACGCAATCGTTTTATTCCATGCGAAAGGAGTATTTTATAAGAAATTGAGGTGAACTCTTATTGCGGTGCTAAGTTTTCACTAAGTCTCATGGGGAACTACAAGAAACCCTCGGTGTAATAAGTTCTAGGCTGTTCCCATGGACAGAACTGTTGTAATTCGTTTGTTTACAACGTTTTGGAGCAAACGGAATCGTTTTATTCCGTGCGACAGGCGTACTTTATAAGAAATTGAGGTGAACTCTTATTGTCGGGCTATGTTTTCTTTAAGTTTTATAAGGAACTATAAGAAAGCCTTGGTGTAATAAGTTCTAAGCTGTTCCCATGGACAAAACTGTTGTAATACGTTTGTTTACATTGTTTTAGAGCAAATGGAATTGTTTTATTCCAAGCAAAAGGCGTACTTTATAAGCAATCGAGGTGAACTCTTATTGCGGGGCAAAGTTTTTACAAAATCTTATGGGGAACTATAAGAAACCCTCGGTGTAATAAGTTCTAGACTGTGCCCATGGACAGAGCTGTTGTAATACGTTTGTTTACAACGTTTTAGAGCAAACGGAATCGTTTTATTCCGTGCGAACGGTTCATTTTCATTTCATTTCATTTCATTTTATTTATCCACAAAATCCCTTCAGCTAAATACAGTTGTTTAAATAAATAAATAATTAATATAATATATAAAGTATTTAGATAAAAATTAAGAGATAAAAGTATTGCTATGGTTGCTGATGTTCCAGGGAGTTGTGCTTTGGTTGAGTTTTCAGCTCAACAAATGATTTTTCAATTGTTTTTTAAATCTGTGCAAGGTAGGAAGTTCCCTGATATTTATTGGGATTTCATTCCAGGCCTTAAGAGCCGAATATGAAAATCCTTTTTTGACATACTCAAGATTATACCTCGGAATCTGAAGATCCCTGCAGAATCGTGTGTTATAACTGGAGTATTTGGATCTTTGTTGAAATTTATTCCAGAGATTTGCTGGACAGAGTTTGTTTATTATCTTATAGGCCATAACAGCACGATCAAACATGAGAAGGTTATCATGATGAAGAAAGGTGTTTGTCCATTTATCTTTAATTCTACAATTTTCAATCACGGAAATGGCCCTGTTTTGAAGATGTTGGAGGTTTTCCCTTTTTGATCTTGAGACACTGCCCCAGATGACACTTGCATATCGCACGTGGCTTTCGACGAGAGCACGATATACATTGCCCAACTGAGATTGTGTGAGAATATTTTTTAACCTTTTTATGGATTTGAGACCGCCTTTGACTTTCCTTTTGACGGTTGCGAATTGCTCGTCCCAGTGAAGGCCTTAATCTAAAATGACTCCAAGTGATTTGGTTTTTTCACTCTTTTTATATCTGAGCCATTTATTCTCAATGTCTCATGAATATCTACTTTATTAGTTCTACGGGGGTGCCCAATTATCATGTACTCTGTTTTTTGAGGATTGGCACTCAATTTGTTTACCCTCATATAATCAGAGATATTTGTCAATTCCTCTTGTGCTTTTTGAACTAGCTCCTCTACATTCGTAGATGTTAAAGTCACGTGAGTATCATCCGCGTACATGCCAGCCTTTGAAACTTTCAAACATTTTTCAAAATCATTTAAGTAAATTATGAAAAGGAGTGGTCCAAGGCAGGAACCTTGAGGAATACCACAGGCAACTGTCCTCGGCCTCGACTCATACCCGTTGGCGGCACAGTACTGCTTTCTGTTTTTGAGGTATGACTCAAACCAGTCTCCAGAATGTTCGCGAATTCCGTATTTTCTCAATTTTTCTAGCAGAATCTTATGGTCAACAGTATCAAAAGCTTTCTTGAGGTCGAGGAATATTGATAAATTTAGTTTTTTGTGATCAATATTCTCGTACCAATAGTCAGTACTATCTATCAGTGACGTAATTGTCGAACAAAGTTTTTGAAAAGCTGCCTGACTCGTTGTTAGAATTCTATTTTCTTTAAGGTATTCATAAACTTGATCATGCACGATTCTTTCGAGAATCCTCGAGAAGACTGAGATCACTGATATAGGCCTATAGTTGTTAGCCTCACTTTTTGAGCCTGATTTAAAAATAGGGGTGACCTTCGCTACCTTCCAGACGTCAGGAAAAATGCCTTTTTGCAAGGAAGAGTTGAAGATCATTGTGAGCGGTCTACTTATTAAATCCGCTGCGTCTTTTATCAAGATGGTCGGTATTTTATCAGGTCCTGGTGCCTTACCATTTTTCAGTTGTTTAATGGCATTAGGCACGTAGTGATCGTTAACCGTGGTGAGTCTCATCGTATTAGTTTCCCCATCAATGTGTTTCAGAGGATCATCGTTGGCTTTTTGTTCAATTTTGCAAGCAAGCTTGGGTCCAACTGAAACAAAATGATTATTCAATGCCTGTACTATATTTCGTTCGTTAGTCAGTCTTCTGTTATGGGCTTCCAGACTGGTAGGCATTGTTGATTTCGAGGATTCATCTAAGACTCTGTTTATGGTCTGCCACATTTTTTTCGGGTTGTCCTTGTTTTCGTTGATTAACCCATGATAGTGTGACTGAACAGCAGCCTTTATTTCTCTTGTTACTTTATTTCTAAGCTTTTTATATAAGTTCCACTTTTCAGGAGACTTTTCAGCTCCCTTCTTAGCCAGATCTCTATCCCTCATTAGCTTTCTTAGGGATTGATTCAGCCATGGGGCAAAATCAGTTCTTGCCCTCCTTTTTTTGAGAGGTGCATGCATATCTAAGATAGCCTCAAATGTCTCCTGAAAAGCGGATGCCATTTCATTTGGATTTTCAGAGAGTGGATTAAGGATGGCTGGCCAATCTACATGATGGAGGTCCTACCGAAAAATCTCCTTATTGTATTTGCTAAGGCTTCGAGTCTCAATAACCTTTGGTTTTTTCGTTTTGAGTCTCAAAGCATTAATTTTTCTAACTCCATATACCAAGTAGTGGTCCACCATCCCAATCCTTAAAGCATCGGCCCTTAAGATGTACCTGGGGCTCGTTGTTGAGAAATGGTCAATAAGCGTTCTAGTGGTTGTCTGCACATTATGCTCATTTGTTGTAACAGCGACCCTGATGTATTTATTTATTAGCTGGTCAAACTGAAACTCAGAATATATAATTTTGAGCCTATTGGCATTTGTATTTCGATTATTTTTCAAGTCGCAGTTAGTATCGCCAATCAATATCATTTCCTTGTCCTCTTTGTCTAATTCCTTTAATACACTCCTTAGATTCTCAAATGATGTGTCGTCCACTCCTGGGGTTGGAGGGCGGTACCAACACATGAGTAGGATAGGTTTGGCGTGTTTTGCCGTGAATTCGAGTGCAAGAAGTTCTAATTTGTCACTTTTGATCTTAATAATGGGATCGGAGATGTTGTCCCTTACGTACATTGCCACTCCTCCCCCATTGGCATTACAGTCATTTCTATAAATATTATAACCGTTAATGTTCACATCGGAGTCCCTAACTGTTTCATCTAAACGAGTTTCGTTCAGGCCGATTATATCAATATTGTTATCAGCGAGCACGATCTCGAGCTCTCTTATATGTTTTCTGAGAGAGACTATGTTCAAAAACGCTATTTTCAGACCATTTCTCTTACGAGGGCCTATATTGGAACCCCCTACCCTGTTTTTGTATGAGCTGAGTGACCCCTAGCAATACTTAACGTATTTACTTAGGTTACCGGAGAGTTTTCTAACCCCCCCATTGTTCACGTGCATTCCATCCTCCCACAAATTACAAAATTGGAGGTTGTTGTTACTGATGAAGTCGTACCCGTTAAGTGCGAGCTCCTCTTCCAGTAAATCGTTCACCTTTCTCAACTTTGTGTTTAGTGCCATGTCGTCTTTTCTCCTGATTATTGACGAGAACGCAATTCTTGATTTCAAGTTGTTTTCTTGAATCTGCTTAAGCGTGTTAATTACCTGTTCGCATAGACTCTAGGGCTCGTTGGACTTCACATCATTTTTGGCTGCATGGATTATGATAATTTCCTTATCGCATTTTCCAACTTTATTCACAAGCTGCTTGATTTTCATACCAGGCTTGCATTTAATTTCAACTTGACGGTTGTCATTAGAGAGTTTTGAATCTTCCATTCGCCGCAGTTGTGAGTCGCCTGCAATTAGGACTTTGATCTTTTTTGCTTTGGTTTGGTTTGGAACATTGCTTGTGTTATTGTTATTTGCAGCCTTGTTTGTATTTCTTCGATGAGAGTCTTGTTTGTTGGTTGCATTTTTGTTTTTGTTTTGTTTTCCCTTCTGATTTATATTCGCAACACTGTTGTTGGATGATTGACTTTTTTGTTTTCCTTTATAATGGTGTTCTGCTTCAGTGACGAGTTCTGATCGAATTTCTATAGCTTTTTCGGCTGATGATTTTTCGCTATTGTTGACTGCACTTTCAGTAGGAATTTCAGTTGGTATCCCATTTTTTTCTGACAGAATGCACTCGATTGTTCTTTGAAATTCTCTATTTTGCAGTTTTAGAGTAAGATTTTCTTTCAACAACTCGCAAGATATGTTTCTTTCTTCTTGAAGCATTCGATTTAAGAGATTTATGCTGTCCACCATT
The DNA here is from genome assembly GCA_963924455.1 of Pelagia noctiluca. NCBI lineage: Eukaryota > Metazoa > Cnidaria > Scyphozoa > Semaeostomeae > Pelagiidae > Pelagia > Pelagia noctiluca. The sequence continues at coordinate 4,616,695 of OZ004334.1, read as the reverse complement.
TTTGTAACAGAGCTAATCATCAGGTTTGTCGAATCTGCATAACCTTCCGATGGGCTTGCTTCAGGGCCAGCTGCAGTAGGAGAGTCCGTTACGTGTTGGATCGTGTCACCAAGTAACAAGTCATCCACTACAATGCTTTCGACTTCCCCGCCTTCACTACTCAGATTAATACTCTTTTCCCTCTCTGAAGTTTTCTTAGCAGTGGCCCCTTCCGATACAAAGAAGGAGTCTTCGCCATTCGCTGTCTTTTTAAGAGGTGTACTTTAAAGAGGTGTTCTTTATATGAAATTGAGCTGAACTCTTATTGCAGGGATAAGTTTTCACTAAGTTTCATGGGAAACTATAAAAAACCCTCGCTGTAATATGGTTTAGGCTGTTTCCATGCACAGAACTGGTGTAATACGTTTGTTAACAACGTTTTAGAGCAAACGGAATCGTTTTATTCCATGCGAAAGGCGTACTTTATAAGAAATTGAGGTGAACTCTTATTACGAGGCTAAGTTTTCACTAAGTTTCATGGGGAACTATAAGAAACCGTTGAAGTAATAAGTTCTACGCTGTTCCCATGGACAAAACTGTTGTAATACGTTTGTTTACAACGTTTTAGAGCATACAGACACGTTTTATTCCATGGGAAATGCGTAGTTTAAAAGAAATTGAGGTGAACTCTTATAACGGGGCAAAGTTTTCACTAAGTTTCATGAGGAACTATAAGAAATCGTTGAAGTAATAAGTTCTACGCTGTTCCCATGGACAAAACAGTTGTAAAACGTTTGTTTACAACGGTTTAGAGCAAACAGAACCGTTTTATTTCATGCAAAAGACGTACTTTATAAGAAATTGAGGTGAACTCTTATTGCGGGACTTAGTTTCCTTAAGTTTCATGGGGAACTATAAAAAACCCTGAGTGTAATATATTTCAGGCTGTTCCGATGGACAGAACTGTTGTAATACGTTTGTTTAAAACGATTTAGCGCAAACGGAATCGTTTTATTCCATCCGAAAGGTGTACTTTATAAGAAATTGAGATGAACTCTTATTGTGGGGCTAAGTTTTCACTAAGTTTAATGGGAAACTATAAGAAACCCTCGGTGTAGAAAGTTCTACGCTGTTCCCATGGACAGAACTGTTGTAATACGTTTGTTTAAAACGTTTTAGAGCAAACGGAATTGTTTTATTCCATGCAAAAGGAGTACTTTATAAGAAATTGATGTGAACTCTTATTGTGGCGCTAAGTTTTCCCTAAGTCTCAAGGGGAACTATAAGAAACCCTCGGTATAATAAGTTCTATGCTGTTCAAATGGACAGAACTGTTGTGGTACGTTTGTTTACAACGTTTTAGAGCAAATGGAATCGTTTTATTCCATGCGAAAGGAGTACTTTATAAGAAATTGAGGTGAACTCTTATTGCGGGGCTAAGTTTTCACTAAGTTTCATGGGGAACTATAAGAAACCCTCCAAGTAATAAGTTCTTGGCTGTTCCCATGGACAGAACTGTTGTAATACGTTTGTTTACAACGCTTTAGAGCAAACAGAATCGTTTTATTCCATGCAAAAGGAGTACTTTATAAGAAATTGACGTGAACTTTTATTGCGGGGCTAGGTTTTCACTAAGTTTCATTTGGAACTATAAAAAAACCCTCGGTGTTATATGTTCTAGGCTGTTCCCATGGACAGAACTGTTGTAATACGTTTGTTTACAACGTTTTAGAGCAAACAGAATCGTTTTATTCCATGCGAAAGGCGTACTTTATAAGAAATTGAGGTGAACTCTTATTGTGGCGCTAAGTTTTCACTAAGTTTCATGGGAAACTATAAGAAACCGTTGTTAGAATAAGTTCTACGCTATTCCCATGGACAAAACTGTTGTAATACCTTTTTTTACAACGTTTTAGAGCTAACAGAACCGTTTTATTCAATGGGAAATGCGTAGTTTAAAAGAGATTGAGGTGAACTCTTATTACGGGGCTAAGTTTTCACTAAGTTTCATGGGGAACTATAAGAAACCGTTGTAATAATAAGTTCTACGCTGTTCCCATGGACAAAACTGTTGTAATACGTTTGTTTACAACGTTATAGAGAAAATGGAATCGTTTTATTCCTTGCGAAAGGCATACTTTATAAGAAATTGAGGTGAACTCTTATTTCAGGGCTTAGTTTCGTTAAGTTTCATGGGGAATTATAACAAACCCTCGGTGTAATAAGTTTCAGGCTGTTCCGATGGACAGAACTGTTATTATACGTTTGTTTACAACGTTTTAGAGCAAATGGAGTCGTTTTATTCCATGCGAAAGGAGTACTTTATAAGAAATTGAGGGGAACACTTATTGCGGGGCTAAGTTTTCACTAAGTTACATGGGGAACCATAAAAACCCTCGGTTTAATATGTTCTAGGCTGTTCCCATGGACCGAACTGTTGTAATACGTTTGTTCAAAACGTTTTAGAGCAAACAGAATCGTTTTATTCCATGCAAAAGGTGTACTTTATAAAAAATAGGGATGAACTCTTATTTCGGGGCAAAGTTTTCACTTAGTTTCATGGGGAACTTTACAAAACCTTCGGTGTAATATGTTCTAAACTGTTCCCATGGACAAAACTGTTGTAATACGTTTGTTTACAATGTTTTAGAGCAAACGGAAATGTTTTATTCCATGCAAAGGCGTACTTCATAAGAAATTGAGGTGAAATCTTATTGCCCGGCTATGTTTTTACTAAGTCTCATGGGGAACTTTAAGAAATCCTCGGTGTAATAAGTTCTGGGCTGTTCCCATGGACAGAACTGTTGTAATACGTTTGTTTACAACGTTTTAGAGCAAACGGAATCGTTTTATTCCATTCGAAAGGCGTAATTTATAAGAAATTAAGGTGAACTCTTATTGTAGGACTAAGTTTTTACTAAGTGACATTTGGAACTATAAGAAACACTCGAAGTGAAAAGTTCTACGCTGTTCCAAAGGACAGAACTGTTGTAATACGTTTGTTTATAACGTTATAGAGCAAATGGAATCGTTTTATTCCATGCGAAAGGCGTACTTTATGGGAATTTGAGGTAAACTCTTATTGCGAGGCAAAGTTTTCCATTAGTTTCATGGGAAACTATAAAAAACCATCGGTGTATTATCTTCTAGGCTGTTCCCATGGACAAAACTGTTGTAATACGTTTGTTTTCAACGTTTTGGAGTAAACGGAATCCTATTATTCCATGCGACAGGCGTACTTTAAAAGAAATTGAGGTGAGTTCTTATTGCGGGGCTAAGTTTTTACTAAGCTTTATGGGGAACTATAAGAAACCCTTTGTGTAATAAGTTCTAAGCTGTTCTCATGGACCAAACTTTTGTAATACGTTCGTTTACAACGTTTTAGAGCAAACGGAATCGTTTTATTCCATGCCAAAGGCGTACTTTAAAAGAAATTGAGGTGAACTCTTATTGCGGGGCTAAGTTTTCACCAAGTTTCATGGGAAAGAAGAAGAAACCCTCGGTGTAATAAGTTTCAGGCTGTTCCTATGGACAGAACTGTTATTATGCGCTTGTTTACAACGTTTTAGAGCAAACAGAATCGTTTTATTCTATGCGAAAGGAGTACTTTATAAGAAATTGAGGTGAACTCTTATTGCGGGGCTAAGTTTCCTTAAGTTTCATGGGGAACTATAAGAGACCCTCGTTGTAATAAGTTTCAGGCTGTTCCCATGGACAGAACTGTTTTTTATACGTTTGTTTACAACGTTTTAGAGCAAACGGAATCGTTTTATTCCATGCAAAAGGAGTACTTTATAGGAAATTGAGTTGAACTCTTATTGGGGGGCTAAGTTTTCACTAAGTTTCATGGGGAACTATAAGAAACCCTCGGTGTAAAAAGTTCTACGCTGTTCCGATGGACAGAACTGTTGTAATACGTTTGTTTACAACGTTTTAGAGCAAACAGAATCGTTTTCTCCATGCGAAAGGCGTACTTAATAAGAAATTGAGGTGAACTCTTATTGCGGGGCAAAGTTTTTACAAAATCTTATGGGGAACTATAAGATACCCTCGGTGTAATAAGTTCTAGACTGTGCCCATGGACAGAGCTGTTGTAATACGTTTGTTTACAACGTTTTAGAGCAAACGGAATCGTTTTATTCCGTGCGAACGGTTCATTTTCATTTCATTTCATTTCATTTTATTTATCCACAAAATCCCTTCAGCTAAATACAGTTGTTTAAATAAATAAATAATTAATATAATATATAAAGTATTTAGATAAAAATTAAGAGATAAAAGTATTGCTATGGTTGCTGATGTTCCAGGGAGTTGTGCTTTGGTTGAGTTTTCAGCTCAACAAATGATTTTTCAATTGTTTTTTAAATCTGTGCAAGGTAGGAAGTTCCCTGATATTTACTGGGATTTCATTCCAGGCCTTAAGAGCCGAATATGAAAATCCTTTTTTGACATACTCAAGATTATATCTCGGAATCTGAAGATCTCTGCAGAATCGTGTGTTATAACTGGAGTATTTGGATCTTTGTTGAAATTTATTCCAGAGATTTGCTGGACAGAGTTTGTTTATTATCTTATAGGCCATAACAGCACGATCAAACATGAGAAGGTTATCATGATGAAGAAAGGTGTTTGTCCATTTATCTTTAATTCTACAATTTTCAATCATGGAAATGGCCCTGTTTTGAAGATGTTGGAGGTTTTCCCTTTTTGATCTTGAGACACTGCCCCAGATGACATTTGCATATCGCACGTGGCTTTCGACGAGAGCACGATATACATTGCCCAACTTAGATTGTGTGAGAATATTTTCTAACCTTTTTATGGATTTGAGACCGCCTTTGACTTTCCTTTTGACGGTTGCGAATTGCTCGTCCCAGTGAAGGCCTTCATCTAAAATGACCCCAAGTGATTTGGTTTTTTTCACTCTTTTTATATCTGAGCCATTTATTCTCAATGTCTCATGAATATCTACTTTATTAGTTCTACGGGGAGGCCCAATTATCATGTACTTTGTTTTTTGAGGATTGGCACTCAATTTGTTTACCCTCATATAATCAGAGATATTTGTCAATTCCTCTTTTGCTTTTTGAACTAGCTCCTCTACATTCGTAGATGTTAAAGTCACGTGAGTATCATCCGCGTACATGCCAACCTTTGAAACTTGCAAACATTTTTCAAAGTCATTTAAGTAAATTATGAAGAGGAGTGGTCCAAGGCAGGAACCTTGAGGAATACCACAGGCAACTGTCCTCGGCCTCGACTCATACCCGTTGGCGGCACAGTACTGCTTTCTGTTTTTGAGGTATGACTCAAACCAGTCTCCAGAATGTTCGCGAATTCCGTATTTTCTCAATTTTTCTAGCAGAATCTTATGGTCAACAGTATCAAAAGCTTTCTTGAGGTCGAGGAATATTGATAAATTTAGCTTTTTGTGATCAATATTCTCGTACCAATAGTCAGTACTATCTATCAGTGACGTAATTGTCGAACAAAGTTTTTGAAAAGCTGCCTGACTCGTTGTTAGAATCCTATTTTCTTTAAGGTATTCATAAACTTGATCATGCACGATTCTTTCGAGAATCCTCGAGAAGACTGAGATCACTGATATAGGCCTATAGTTGTTAGCCTCACTTTTTGCGCCTGATTTAAAAATAGGGGTGACCTTCGCTACCTTCCAGACGTCAGGAAAAATGCCCTTTTGCAAGGAAGAGTTGAAGATCATTGTGGGCGGTCTACTTATTGAATCCGCTGCGTCTTTTATCAAGATGGTCGGTATTTTATCAGGTCCTGGTGCCTTACCATTTTTCAGTTGTTTAATGGCATTAGGCACGTAGTGATCGTTAACCGTGGTGAGTCTCATCGTATTAGTTTTCCCATCAATGTGTTTCAGAGGATCATCGTTGGCTTTTTGTTCAATTTTGCTAGCAAGCTTGGGTCCAACTGAAACAAAATGATTATTCAATGCCTGTACTATATTTCGTTTGTTAGTCAGTCTTCTGTTATGGGCTTCCAGACTGGTAGGCATTGTTGATTTCGAGGATTTATCTAAGACTCTGCTTATGGTCTGCCACATTTTTTCGGGTTGTCCTTGTTTTCGTTCATTAACCCATGATAGTGTGACTGAACAGCAGCCTTTATTTCTCTTGTTACTTTACTTCTAAGCTTTTTATATAAGTTCCACTTTTCAGGAGACTTTTCAGCTCCCTTCTTAGCCAGATCTCTATCCCTCATTAGCTTTCTTAGGGATTGATTCAGCCATGGGGCAAAATCAGTTCTTGCCCTCCTTTTTTGAGAGGTGCATGCATATCTAAGATAGCCTCAAATGTCTCCTGAAAAGCGGATGCCATTTCATTTGGATTTTCAGAGAGTGGATTAAGGATGGCTGGCCAATCTACATGATGGAGGTCCTGCCGAAAAATCTCCTTATTGTATTTGCAAAGGCTTCGAGTCTCAATAACCTTTGGTTTTTTCGTTTTGAGTCTCAAAGCATTAATTTTTCTAACTCCATATACCAAGTAGTGGTCCACCATCCCAATCCTTAAAACATCGGCCCTTAAGATGTACCTGGGGCTCGTTGTTGAGAAATGGTCAATAAGCGTTCTAGTGGTTGTCTGCACATTATGCTCATTTGTTGTAACAGCGACCCTGATGTATTTATTTATTAGCTGGTCAAACTGAAACTCAGAATATATCATTTTGATCCTATTGGCATTTGTATTTCGATTATTTTTCAAGTCGCAGTTAGTAGCCAATCAATATCATTTCCTTGTCCTCTTTGTCTAATTCCTTTAATACACTCCTTAGATTCTCAAATGATGTGTCGTCCACTCCTGGGGTTGGAGGGCGGTACCAACACATGACTAGGAAAGGTTTGGCGTGATTTGCCGTGAATTCGAGTGCAAGAAGTTCTAATTTGTCACTTTTGATCTTAATAATGGGATCGGAGATGTTGTCCCTTACGTACATTGCCACTCCTCCCCCATTGGCATTACGGTCATTTCTATAAATATTATAACCGTTAATGTTCACATCGGAGTCCCTAACTGTTTCATCTAAACGAGTTTCGTTCAGGCCGATTATATCAATATTGTTATCAGCGAGCACGATCTCGAGCTCTCTTATATGTTTTCTGAGAGAGACTATGTTCAAAAACGCTATTTTTAGACCATTTCTCTTACGAGGGCCTATATTGGAACCCCCTACCCTGTTTTTGTATGAGCTGAGTGACCCCTAGCAATACTTAACGTATTTACTTAGGTTACCGGAGAGTTTTCTAACCCCCCCATCGTTCACGTGCAACCCATCCTCCCACAAGTTACAAAATTGGAGGTTGTTGTTACTGATGAAGTCGTACCCGTTAAGTGCGAGCTCCTCTTCCAGTAAATCGTTCACCTTTCTCACCTTTGTGTTTAGTGCCATGTCGTCTTTTCTCCTGATTATTGACGAGAACGCAATTCTTGATTTCGGGTTGTTTTCTTGAATCTGCTTAAGCGTGTTAATTACCTGTTCGCATAGACTCTCAGGCTCGTTGGACTTCACATCATTTTTGGCTGCATGGATTATGATAATTTCCTTATCGCAT